>BHFT01058593.1:0-16275 GCA_004320025.1 Laticauda laticaudata
CCTCTCTCTCTCTCTCTCTCTCCCCCCCCCATTCAAATTTGCCTGAAATGGTATAGTGTTTTTTGCTTGAATAAAGGGGCTGGACCAGAAGACCTCCAAGGTCTCTTCCAATTCTGTTATTTTGTATTCTGTGATTTTTAGCGGGTAATTCCTTCACTTTTTTTTCCTAAGAGATCCTAGTGTGAGGAGACAATCTTTTACACAAGATGATTGGCTTTAAAGATTTAAAGATTGTAGTCTGTACCTTTGCGTTGTATTTGGAACTAAATTTGGAATACGTGAAGCTGAATACTTGAAAGTTAGAATACTATACCTCAAACTCTAGAAAGCTAAGTTTTAGACCAATTATAACTTATAGTCTGAAATTGTTGCACTACACAGAGTACTCTATGGTCATCTGAACAGGAAGTGACAAGGATCCAGGCCTTCTGGCATGGTGACAACTTCCAGAAATGGTCTCACACCATCCAGCTTAAAAAAGATGCTTCAACTTGGCCTGGATATCTGAAATGGTTCTTCAAGGAGCCACTGAAATGTTTTTGCAAAGTGCTCTCTGCTGTTTGGATGGCTCTTATCCATCCATTCTGCATCCATCCAAAGGCTTATTTGGCATACTTGGCACATGCTCAGCAATTTAAAGTTCCCCCATCTCTACAAATGAAGAGCAAATTAGCTCTGCCAAGAATCTATAAAAATAACCTTTTTATTTCCTGAAGACGCCCGCACTTGTAAATGCCGTGCTTCACGCCGAAGCCTTGAATCTAAACAATATCTGCTAAATGATGGGATGGGAAAAGGGTGGGTGGAAGGGGGAGAAGGGCAAAAGCAGCTCAATTGCTATCAATCCCATTCACGCTGGCAGAATGTCTCTAATAGCAGAAGACGCTTACGAGTCATAAATTATCCTTTTTATAAACGGCGCTCTTGGAGTTGGTTTTCAATGGGCCGCATACAGCAGCAGCGTTTCTGAATAGCCTGAACTGATCAAGTAGGCCAGGGGAAGGATCTCAGTTTGTTGAAATGTGAACAGGTCTTATTAAATTTTTTGTTTTATGTTTACAGTTATTTCATCTTTCATTTCAGCTTTGTGTCGACTGGCTACATATATCTTGTGCTAACAATAAAAATTAATACTTTTATTACCAATATAACAATAAACACATTTTCACTATTATTTAATATATCTATTATTTTATTTTAACAATCTTAACTTATTGCTCTATATATTCATCTATTCCATTTTAATTTGTTTTATTTTCCAACCATTGATAAAATAAATCCCATACCATATAATATTCCATTTCTTCTTTTTCTTTAATTGCCAGTGTTAGTCTATTCGCTTCTGCACATTCAAATATTTTCTCAATTACTTTTCCCTCTGCCAGTATCTTATCACTCTTCCAATTCTGAGCAAATACAATTCTAGCTGCTGTTAATACATGTATGATTAAATATTCTTATTCTTTGTTGTAACCTTCAGGAACCATCCCTAATAAAAATATTTCAGGTTTCAAATCTATGTGTTGTTTTATCATTTTTTCCTACCATTTGTGTATTTTTGTCCAATATCTTTTAGCTTTTGTACAAGACCACCACATATGGAGATATGTTTCAGGTGGAAATGTGAACAAGTTAACTGAATGTCCCTAAGGTTGATTTTCCAAGATGGACTTCCTTTGTTTTGTTTTGCTCTTAGATTATTTGATTTGATTCTTGTGGTTTTTTTTGAAAACTCTTTCTTGCCCTTCTTTTGGAAAAGCATCATTGAGGTAACCATGATCTGGTGGCTCAGGAATCAATCCATGTTGATCTTTGAGCTTGGTTGCTTTCTTGTAGACTTTTCAATACCCAAGCTAGGGTTACATCATCAGATGTTGTCTGAGAATCTCCATAGAAAGGTTTGCAGAATGTGAGCCAATCTGAATTACAGATGTTGTATTCAGCCAGTTCTGACTGATTCTGGTGTACCAGTAGACTAGTTCTGAGTCCTGGCAAATACCACCTCTGACTGACCCCACCCCCATTCTATTCTCTGCCTCCCGAGTCCCAGATGATTGGCTGGGTCTTCTTTTGTTGCCCTGCACAGGAGAACAGAGCTGGAAAGCAGGTTAGTGGGATGGGGAGGGAATGGGGATTTTGCGTAAGCTTTGCCCATGAGTGGGGTGGGAATGGAGATTTTACAGTAGCCTTCCTCTGCCACGCCCACAAAGCCATGCCCACAAAGCCACACCCACAAAGCCACACCCATAAAACCGGTAGTTAAAATGTTTGAATCTCACCACTGACCTCTGATTGGCCTCACCCACCCGCACCTGCCATTAGCTCTCCCATATTCCCTTGTTTTTTAGCTCAGCTGATTCACGCAGCAGAATGGATTGCCATGTCTCAACTGAGCTAAAAAACAGCTCAACTTATCAGCATTGACAGAAGTCCGTCTTTGAGCACTCAGTGTGCACAAGCATAGAACCGCGCATAGAACTGGTAAAAAACAATTTGGAAATGCACCACTGCTGTTTTTGTAATGTAAATGTGGTTCAAAGAGTAAGGAAGAGAGATAGATAAAGCCACCTTGGGTTTATGGAAGTGGGATGGGAAATCCACTCTTTGTGCTTCTTTGTTTTTACCAGGAATAATCAGAATGTGCCCACTTGATCAGGCCTTGATGAATATGTAATGGTTAGAGCTTTCCACTCATTGGCATTCTGGTATTTTGAGGTTGCAGTGTGGATCTTGGGGACATCTTGGCATTGAGGCAAGATCAGAGATGTGAAATAAATATTGTCCTTGCTCCCTTCTCTCACAGAGACACATAGAATGAAAGAGAGCTACACAAAGTTCCCCAATTGATTGACATGGCTTTGCATACAGTATCATTGTTCATGGAAATGTTAATTTTAAGTTGCCCCCTCTCAATCACTTCATTCAAAGCTATTATTTGGCCCAGTGAACATGTTACCTTCCTGTTTAGGGAAGCTGCAGGATTACATTCTTTATGACACTACAATTTGTCAGTGAGTCTTCTTCTTCTTCTTCTTCTTCTTCTTCTTCTTCTTCTTCTTCTTCTTCTTCTTCTTCTTCTTCTTCTTCTTCTTCTTCTTCTTCNGTAACATCATCAACACAGCCCACCTCCTCCTCCTCTTCCTCTTCCTTCTCCTCCTCCTCCTCCTCCTCTTCTTCTTCTTCTTCCTCTTCCTCTTCCTCCTCTTCCCCTGCCCCCCTCCTCCTCCTTCCTGCTTTCAGTATTGAAGGAGATACAGGATTCTGGTTCTTGCACTTCTGGCAGCATCAACCATTGTGGTTTGGTACTCTTGTCATGTGTCTTTGATGTAGTCTCTCCATCTTCTTCTGGGTCTGCCTCGTGCTCTTTGACATTTTCTTCTTTTTGCATTGCCTTGTATGGTATAGAATCCCACGACATCCTCTCCAGGTGAGCAGACCACTTATAACTCGCCCTATCTTTGTATCTAGTGTAAGATTGGTTCTGTGCCAATTCTTTCTGTTTCTCTTACCCTTTCAGTCAGTGGGTAGGGAGCAGAAATCACGTCATATGATTCATTTTAACAAGCAGCAAATGAGTCAAGGACCATCTGTTGTAAAAGAAATGAAATGCTGGGCTTTCCTAGGCACACACAAACGCATTTTCTCACAATTCTACCCCCATCACCTGTGGGATCATCAAGTTCTATCAATGCTACATTAACACACAAGTTTTGGCTCTTCAAGGAAACCTTCCACCCACTGCTTCCTTCTGATCTAATTTGGTTTGTGTTTCCATAATTTATCCCTACTGCTGAGATTCAGGTTGTGATGATTGTTGTTCCAAACACTTTGACATGTTGCTTCGTTTAGTTTTTTGAATTACACCAAACATTCTTTCCCAGGGAAAGAAAAATAGCTTCTGAGGTAGACCAGCTGGTCTCACTTGACCCCAAATAGAGTGGTGGTGGTCAGGCCATCATGTTTGCTAAGGATGAAATTCAAAGATAGACATGTGGTTGGGTGATGGAGTTCACCAGCCAGAAGCAGCCTGGCGAAGGAAAACAATAACTGGTAGGAACTGTTCAAGGTGGTACAAAGGTCTGTGGATTAGGCTTGTAGGCTGAGCTGAGCACCCAATTAAAACTGACATTGTTAATTAGATTTGTGCACAAATGGCTTTCAAACCATGTCTGCCAATGGTTTATGAGTAGAGAAACTGGATAGATTGATTTAGCTGAATTGCTATGAAATGGTGTAGTGTCTCCTGCTTGAGCCAAGGGGCTGGAGCAGAAGACATCCAAGGGTCTCTTCCAACTCTGTTATTCTGTAAGAGCAGGTAGATCTGGGAGTGGAGCAGAGTTAAACAAGATTAATTTCAGGGGAAAAGTTCAGGACCTTCCATTAAGTTGCAGTACAGAAGATTTATTCAAGCTGATAACACAAGAATCTAATCAATTAATGGGGTCAGCACTAAATTAATGCTTAGATAAAGATTGAAAAAAATGTAGGAGGGGTTACGCTTAGACCGCTTGTGGCAACATAAGGACTCTAAGCTGATGACACATTTAACTCTGCCCCGCGCCAGCTCTGTCTGCTCTACATTTACTCAAAAAAGAGAACTAATTTCACAAATGTTTTTTGAACCAGGACTCCTCTTTATAATTGGGTAAGGACTATTGTTACTGAAATAGTCCCTTGGGAGCACTTTTCTTACACACATACACACACACACACACATAAAATAAAAGAAATGCTCCCAAGGTGCTCCTATATCTATCTATCTATCTATCTATCTATCTATCTATCTATCTATCTATCTATCTATCTATCTATCTATCTATCTATCTATCTATCCATGGTTTCAGAGTGNTCTATCTATCTATCTATCCATGGTTTCAGAGTGCTCACTGCCTGAAGTTAGATCCTGACTGGCTCAAGATTCACTCAGCCTTCAATCCTTCCGAGGTGGATAAAATGAGGACCCAGATTGTTGGGGGCAATAGGTTGAGTCTGTAAACCACTTAGAGAAGGCTTGAAAGCACTGTGAAGTGGTATGTAAGTGCTATTGCTATATTAATCAACTTATACTGCAACCCAATTATAAAACCTTCCATTAAAAATGAGTATGAGAAACTGGATAAATGATTTGTACAAAAAAAAATTCAGTCTGATGGATTCCTGTCCAAAAAATTTGGATGTAATAGTCGAAATAATTATTCAAGGTTCATCCCCAAAGAACAGATGAAGTCTATTGCTTCAGCAGTAGTCTGGCCAATTAGCATAATTTACGCCATTTGGATGATTACTTAATTGGCTTATTTGCATCCATTTAAGTATGCATAAATAATGCCAATGACAAAGTGACATAAAGGATGAAATGTTATCAATTATGTCATTTTTTTTCCCACAACACAAAATGATTGGATTTTGTTCTTTACATAAATTTGGATTTAACAGATGCTTGGATTCAATGGACAAGTCTTTCTCCTTTCTGGTCTGTAAAAATGTTACACTGAGTTACAGTGTAAAGGAAAATTGAGCTTTCACAGTAAGCCTCTGACTATCTGATCACAACATGCAAGCACTCCATACAAGGGGTGGGATTCTACCAATTCAGACCAGTTCTATAGAACTGGTTGTTACAATTCTGCGCAGTTCGGAGAACCGGCAAATTGCACCATTAGCTGGCCCTTCCCCTCCCCACTCACCCCGCCCGGGAGGCTTCCCTGAGGCCCAATCAGGGGTGGTATTCAGAGGGTTGGGGGAGGGAGAAGTGGCCTGAGAGCAGAGCTGCACCTTCCTTAGGATTGAAGCTTCTATTTTTCAGTGCAGACTCAGGCAGCAGATTGCAGAAAGGTAGATCTGAGAGAGAAGCTGTGAGTCTGCAAGCAGCTCAGTCTGCCTGCCTGCTTTGCCTGATTTTGGGTAAAAGTTGCTCTTTTTTAAAATACAAAAATTCTATCTTTACATATGTATTTATATTTACATACAAGCCATGCCCACCAACTCACACCCACACTCTGCTAAGACATTTGAATCCCACCCCTGCCCCACACTCTACCTGTGGCTTGCTTATTTTGCAAGGAATTATTACAGCAGGATTTTGGGGATGGGGGGGGGAGAGAGATAGTGAATTGATGACATCTCTGTGAAAGCAGAACTGAAGTCCACAGTAAAGATTGAATTGCTGGAGAGTTGACCAGTTCTTTGGAATGTCTCTGGAGTATGAGAGAACAGGGGATCACCCACATGTGCTCTGGGCAGCTTTTCTCCAGCTTTTGGTCTACTGTAATTGGATTTTGGAGACATATTACTAGAGGTGGTATTTAGCAGGTTACCATTCAGCAGGTTCTGGAGAACCGGTAGCAGAAATTTTGAGTAGTTGGGAGAACCGGCAAATGCTGGCCCCGCTCTCATCTATTCTCTGCCACCCAAGTCCAAGATGATTGGCTGGATCTTCTTTTGTTGCCCTGCACAGGAGAACAGAGCTGGAAAGCAGGTTAGTGGGGTGAGGAGCAGTAGTGGGATTCAAAATTTTTTACCACCAGTTTGATGGGGGTGGCATGGGAGGCATGCTTTGCATGTGTGCATACACTTTGCATGTGAGCTCACCAAACCCACACTTTGCGCAGGCGCAGAGGCATTTGCACAGGCATAGAGGTGTTCCAACTCACCTCCTATAACCCTGCACTCTCCCAGTCGCTTCAGCAGCTGCCACGCAAAGCAGCTGCACTTTAAACTTTCAAACAACTTAGGATTGCATTAGCTTTTTTAGCCAGCAGTGTGCAGCAGCAGCCAAAAAAAGCTAATGCAATCCAGAGTTGTATTAACAGAGGGATACAATCAAGATCAAGTGCCATGCCCAACCAGCCACACCCACCAAGCCACAGCATGCCTACCAAGCCACGCCCAGAGAATCGGTAGTAAAAATTTTTTTGATCCCACCACTCTTATTCTGGAGCTATCTCCTTGCAAAGATTTCCTTTCCAAATGGAAAAGTTCCCCATCTACCCCAAGATATAGACAACCCTATTCTTATTGGCCTTTTGGAGAGCTGTGAAGACCTGGCTCTTCTCACAGGCACTAGGGTTAGCATAGATATATGGCATGTGTTTTTTGTTTTGTTTTTAACGACAGGGCCTTGATCCAAATGTGTATATGTTGATTTTATCATTGAGGTCACATTTAGAATACTGCATCCAGTTCTGTTAACCACAATCAGCCCCATAATCCCTTGCGGGGTGGAGTCAGGGCAACTGAATAGAGCTAAGTGATTACTGGCCGGATGCTCTTCCTATCACCAATGCGGAGTTCTATTCAGCAGATATATTTTCATCGCGCCCATAGAGAGAAATATCTGCCTCTACCTAAGATCGAACTCACAGCCTCCTGATTGTGAGGCAATAGTTGCACCTCTAGGCCACCACACAGCTCAGTTCTGTTAACCACAATAACAAAAAGGAAAGAGTGCAGAGAAGAGCAACAAAGATGATTAAAATCTCGTGGAAAGGGTGAGGAGGCTAAATCATACAATGAATGGCTAAGGGAACTAGGTAAGTTTACTCCAATGAAGAGAAGGTTCAGGGGAGACATGATAGCAGCCTTGAAAGGGCTTTCACAGAGAAGAGGGCAACAATTTATTCTCCAAAGCACCTGAGGGCAGGACAAGAAGCAATGGGTTGAAGTTCATCAGAGGGAGATCCAACCTGGAATGAAGGAGGAATTTCCTCACAGTGAGAATGATCAATTGAATAACTTCTCTCGTGGAGTTGTGGATGTCCCAAAGATGCTTTTTCAGGAGGCAACTGGACTTTCTGTTTTTTTTCTTTGAAGACATTTCACTTCTCATCTAAGAAGCTTCTTCAGCTCTGACTGGATGGTGAGGAATGGAAGGATTATTTGACCTGGATGACCGAGAATCTCTATAGATATTTAGCTGAAGCAAGATTATAACTCACCATCTCTTGGTGATTGGTCCAAGCCAGCTTTCATGGCTTAATCAGGATTAGAATTCACCATCTCCTGATTTCTAACCTAGTGCCTTAACCACTAGGACCAACTTGTAATCACACTGGTAAAATAATTCCTTGGATGCTTGCAATCTCCAGTGCTTATATCTGGGCAATTTTACAGAACAAAACAGTACCTGTCAATAAATTTCTAAAGCATTTGTAATCAGGGAATTGTTTTTTGCATTAATTCCATTTTCCTTTTGGACCATTTTGACTTCCTGCAGATGCTGGTGGTGGGAAAGGTCTGTGAGAGAACTTCAAATTAACTCCAAGTGATGCTTTTAAGGGACATTTTAATAGTCCTCTCGCTCCCAAATTTTTGAATTATATCTATAAAATCCTTCCATTGCTTGATTCTACACACTTGGTAAAATCATTTTTCCCCCTTTCGGGTTCAGTCTGAGTAATAACACTCTTCTCTTTTCTCCCATTTCCTAAACATGTAATTTATCTAATAAAATAATTGTTATTAATGCTGCTGATATTATTATTTTATGTCGCTGTTCATTTTCTTGCTGCTGGGTAGCATTTTAAATCATATTAATTTTCATTAGAGTTGCTAATTAGCAAGCAGTTATAAGGCTTTAATAATTTTGTAATGCTGTGCTTTTTTTATTGGGTGCTTCATTAATTTCGATCAGCATGTAATCAGCTACGTAACTCAATTCTTCAGCTAAAAAATTCCCATTTTCCAGACAGATCGCTTAGATAGCTGTTTGTGCATAAAAGGAAGCTAGAAAGAGTTGAACTAAATCCACGAACCCAATCATTTTGCTGCAGTTTTTGTTCCTAAAATAGAATTTCAGCACAATAGAACAAGGAAATATCCCACTCTATTTTATTCTTTTTAATTAGCAAAGAAAACTTGCTGAATAACAATTTCAATCTGCTTCAGGCCAGGATGCAAGAATATGGTTGCTCTATTGCTGTGATGACCTGGGGCATGGCACAAAGGCAACACAGTCAAATAAGCAAGAAGAATCCCTTTAATACCTCCAACTTTGCCCCCAATGTCCAGATTAACTTCGGCTGATGAAAAAAACTCTCCCAAGGATAGTCCTTAAGTGGAGGAAATTCAGTCTGAAAACAAAGTACATACAAATTGTAAACAAAAATCCACACAAACCACACTGCAGCAATTAACTTGATAGGGCAGGAGAAGGAATTGCAGACTTGAAAGCATGGCAAAACTCACACAGTTGGGAAGACCCAGATAAGTCTTGACAATAACAGATAACTCACAATTTGCTTGCAACAGGTTGCTATGCACAGATTCCCTTTTTAAACACTGTGTTCCCAGCTGCAGATAATGAAGGGAATCAGGGCCCTTTCCTCTCCTGTAAACCATGCAACTCACATTGTTCCCTTTTCTGTTCCTCCCTGCCTGCCCTAGGATGAAGAGGGCCTGGGACTGGGTCTTCCTCTGAATTCCCTCTGCCTTGCTCTACCTCTCCCCTGCTCTGCCCAGCCAGACTTTGCCCTTCCCCAGTTTCTTCCACAGCCAATGGAGCCACACTGCCATTCCCTGTCAACTGCTCAGCCTCCCCCTCAGAATCAGATTCTGACAGGAGCATGACAATTGTTCTTCCTGAATGTCACAACATTCCCCACTTTACAGTTTGAATAACAAGAGTTGGAAGGGACCTTGGAGGTCTTCTAGTCCAACCCCCTGCTCAAGCAGGAAATCCTATACCATTTCAGAGAAATGGTGTCCAGTCTCTTCTTAAAAACTTCAAGTGATGGAGCACCCACAGCTTCTAGAGGCAAGTTGTTCCACTAGTTAATTCCTCACTGTCAGGAGATTTCTCCTTATTTCTAGGTTGCTTCTCTCATTGATTAGTTTCCACCTATTGCTTCTTGTCCTGCCTTCAGGTGCTTTGAAGAATAGCTTGATTCCCTCCTCTTGGATATTGGAAGGCTCCTATCATGTCTCCCCTATTCCTTCTCTCCACTAGACTAGACATACCGGTTCCTGCAACCTTTCTTCATATGTTTTAGTCTCCAGTCTTCTAATCATACTTGTTGCTCTTCTCTGCACTCTTTCTAGAGTCTCAACATCTTTTTATGTTGTGATGATCTGATCTTGATATAATATTCCAAGTGTGGCCTTGGTAAAAGCACACTTGGAATATTGTATCCAGTTCTGATCAGCACAATATAAGAAAACATGCTAAGACTCTGGATGAGCAACAAGAATGATTAGAGGGGCTGGAGGGTGAAAGATCTGAAAAACAGTTACAGGAAGTAGGCATGTCTAATTTAATGAAAAGAAGGACTAGGAGAGACATGATAGTAGTGTTCCAATATTTGAGGGACTTTTACCAAGTCAAGGGATAAAACTATTTTCCAAAGCACCCAAAGGCAAGATGAGAAACAACGATTGGAAACCAACCAAGGAAAAAAGCAACCTAGAACTAAGGAGAACATTTTGGTGGGAACAATCAACCAATGGAATAGCTTGCCTTCAGAAGTTGTGGGTGCTCCATCACTGCTTTCTTTCAAAAAGAGACTGGACAATCATTTATCTGAAATGGCATAGGGTCTTCTGCTTGAGAAGGGGTTAGGTTGGAAGCTCCTTCAAACTCTGCTATTCTATATTCTATGTTCTAAGGAAAGAAGCATCCTAGAACTATGAAGAAATTCCTGAATGATGAAAACAGTTAATCAGTGGAACAGCTTGCCTTCAGAAGTTATGACTGCTCCATCACTGGGGGCTTTTAAGAAGAGACTGGACTGCCATTCATCTGAAATGATATAGGGTCTCTTGCTTGAACAGGGAGTTGGATTAGAACACCTCCAAGATCCCTCCCAACTCTGTAATTCTGTTGTTCTAGCTTAAACTTCTGGTGGCTTAATCTACCTGTACTGAAGGAGTACATCCCCCATACCTTAGCACGTTGCATTCTCTACTAAATCTGTGAAATGCTTCCATCTCCTACAGGGGAACAGCTTAAAGTGCCATTACAATTGCTATCAGCCTGCCTTCCATTGAAGACTTGTACACTGTATGAGTCAAAAAGAGGGCTGTGAAAATATTTACAGACCCCTCACATCCCGGACATAAACTGTTTAAATTCCTATCCTCAAAATGATGCTATAGAGTACTGCGCACCAGAACAACTGGACACAAGCACAGTTTTTTCTCCCAAACGCCATCACTCTGCAAAACAAATAATTCCCTCAACACTATTAAAGGCCCTGTCACACTGCCCAACGGATGCAAAACGTTAGTAAAAAGGACACAACGGACAAACAAAATGTTCCATCCGTTGTTATCCGCTCTCAAAAGGGGCAAAAATTTGCATAACCGGAGCCTCATCTGACTTTTCTTGCCAGCTAGCATCCAGTCATGTCAACCGTGGATCGTAACCATCAGGTCCATTTTGGCAGCCCACCAATCTTCCTGGGCAACAGTGCAAAGCTGTGATTTTTTCTACAGGCTTGTGAACTCTAACTACGGGAAGAAAAAAGAGGCGGCCAAGAAGGCGTCTGGGTCCGAAGATGGATCGAGAGAAGAGCAGAGTACGTATTTAACAAGCTGATGGTGGAGGCTCAGGAAACGAAGAGCACCTCGGCATTCCAAGAAATGTTGTCTTGCAATGAGGAAGCTCCAGCCATGTTTGACGAAGTTGTGCAGGCGCCTGAACACAACAGGTTGACCAAGGGCAAACAACGGCAATTCGGCGAGCCGCAGCCCTGGAAGCCTGGGCTCAAAAGGTGGCACTCCACCTCTGCACCACCTGGCCTGCAGGGACCACCTAGCAGGAGGCATGGCAGTACGGCTGGAGGGTGGGCCAGCACAACACCAATCAGCATTGTGGTTGCAGAGAAAGTGTGCTAGGCCCATCATCAAAGGGAATACCTGCAGGAGCTGCCTCGGCAGTGCCGCCACGCACTGAAGAAGGGATTGGAAGAAAGTTGCAGAAGCAGTGGGTATCAGAGGTGAACTTCCCACAGTCCGTTGGAGGCCATAAGATGGGAAGCACCGTGGCCTGCAAAGCTCCAGCCAAGTCGGGGTCCAGCTTATTTAACTACAAGGGCTTGCTTCAGTCATCGTCCTCTTGCCTGGTTTGATACTGACTACAGAGTTCATAGTTACTATCGATGCTTCAAGGCAACAGGCTTCATGTTTCAAATGCCGCAGGTTATACAACGCCAGTGACACTCAAGGAGAGCGCTGGAACGGCAACGTCATCGTGGGCTTCCAAGATCCAAGACCCGGCCTGCCGGCAACGACAGCAAAATGTGCCCCGACTTCATCGTGGGGGATGATGCCTTCTCCGCTCTAAGAACCAAACCTCATGAGCCCTAAAACACTTGCCAGTACTCCTCAGCCGTGAAGAGAGAATTGTTGCAACTACAGGCTGTCGCAGGGGCAAGGTGGGTGGTGGAGATGCCTTTTGGCAATCCTGGCCTAAAAGTTTCCAAGGTACTTCTCACCATCATGCAGCGGCATTGCCCAGAGACGAACCGTGAGGAGGATGGCGTGGAAGCTTGCTGCATCCTGGCACAATCTCATGCGCACCCCGCTACCCAGTGTTGGCAGAAACAGGCCTCGTGCAGCTCGCAACAAGGCAATGGGGACATGGAGCCTGGGAATGGAGGGGCAAGGGACTAAACCTGATAGACACTGTGGATGTGCAAGGCCGCCAACAGAGCTTCAAGCGTGGAGAGAAGAAGCAGGCGCACACCTCGGCTGAAACACTGGTTCAACTCCCCAGCGTGGAGCAGTGGCAGTGGCTAAGACAGGATGATAGATTGATTAATGGATGCTTCTTCAGCCTGTCTTCATCAACAGCTGATGAGATTGGGCATGTATGTTGGGTGGGTCCTACAATGAAGCAGGGCATTTAATAAAAAGAGTTTGTGTTTATGTTGACATGTGTGGATTGAATTGCTTGCAATGTTTATTGGATAATGAAGGGCCTAAAGGTGTGGCAGCCTGGGAGGGTAGACATCTCAGTCCCACTATGGCTTTGCCACTGGAAGGTGTTTATTTTATCTATGCCGAACAACATATGCTTAACCGCCATCCCGCAAAGGTATCCCTGCCATCCCAACAGGTTTATTACCCATCCAAAGGTATCACTGCCATTGCCCACAGCTTATTAGCCGCATCCCCAAAGGTATCCCTGGCCCAATGCCCACAGTATCCGCTGGCCCAACGCCACTGGGCTATTCTTAACCCATCCCTACAAGCAATGGGCAAAGGCTTAAACGCAAATTCTAAAGTTTCGCAGACTTTATTAAAAAAAAAGAATGAAGGCAGTGTGTGGAATCAAAGATAGACTTTATTGACGCAGAAGGTATAAACAAAATGAACCCAAGTCTAAGTGTCCCAAAATATAAGTCGCAACAAGGTAGCAGCCAGCCAGTCTTCTGGCATCTACTCTTGGTCAATCAGAGGTGTGGCCCGCAGTCTCAGGGGTGAAGGGGTCCAGGTGCTTGGGGAGGTTTGGGTGCTGCTGCAAGTGCTGGTCTGAAGCCCGGCACTGGGATGCCTGGCCCCGAGAGGACAAACAGGTGACGGTGTTGTTGAGAAAGCTCTCGACATCGTGGCTGCTAGACGCCGTGAAACTGGGAGAGGTCCTTCCTCGCATGCCATGGGTGTCAGCACCCAGTAGCTGGATGACAGATTGTGCTTGAGGCTGGGCTTGGCCTGTGGGGTGGAGGAAGGAGTAGTGTATTGGGACTGTTCGGTCTGGCAGTGGGTGAGGACTGGGCATCGGTGGCATCGCTGTCGTTGTGCAATCATCACTGGCGTGGGTGGCATCGTGGCATCGGGTGGCATCAAGTGGAAGCGCGGTGGCAACGGTGTCAACGCGAGTGACTCTGTGGCCTGGACTGGAAGGGGCTGCTGCCTGTGCTGCTGACCTGCACTGGTAGGCCAGTAAAGCCCTGGTAGGTGAGGGCGCTGTGGGAGCGTTGGTATAGGTAGGGACATCACCTGGGGTGGAGGAGCAGACGGCAGGGGGGGGGGGGGGGGGGGGGGGGGGGGGGGGGAACTGGTGGGAGCAGGTTCCCTCTGGGTCTGGAGGGTTTGTGAACTAGCTCCGGTGATGCCGGTCCTTCACGCACGCGTGGTACTGGGTATTCTCGCCATGTCCCTGCAGGAACCTGGGTTGAGCATTAGGTGAGGAAGGATTGGCAGTTGGAGGATGGAAGGATTCGAATGGGGACGCAGCTGAGAGAGGTAGAGCCTATGGCTGGTGCGGAATGGTGTCCCTAAATCTCCAGCAGGACAGTGTGGCTCTGTCCTCCTGCTGTTTGGCTCTCTGGCGCTTTCTGTGGTAGGTGGATCGGCTGGGGGGGTGAATTGGCGGCTATCGGCTGTGGTGGACGCGATGTCTCTTTCTCCTTTCTCCACCGCACGCAAGGGAGTCCTGCG
This sequence comes from Laticauda laticaudata, assembly GCA_004320025.1. Classification (NCBI taxonomy): domain Eukaryota; kingdom Metazoa; phylum Chordata; class Lepidosauria; order Squamata; family Elapidae; genus Laticauda; species Laticauda laticaudata. The sequence goes on from BHFT01058593.1 coordinate 14,380, forward strand.
CACGGCGGCTCCACACCACGGTTTGTACAAGCACCTCTCCGCGGTTCTCTGCCATGGCACGCTTCCAGCAGAAACCTGCCTGGAGACGGGACTAGAGAGAGAGATACTCTTGGCTGAAGAGGAACTGGTCTCAGCAGGCTGCCGGAGAGAGAGGGTAGACAGAGGGGGCTCCTTTTGGTGCTCCTCGGTGGCGGTATCTCACTTCCCCAGGAAGCGCTGCACCTGGCCATGACGTAGGTCTCTGCTGTCTCTCAAGCTTAACCGTGTCGGCTGGTGCCAGGTATTCTTCAGGTGCAGCTTCGCCGTGCTAGAATGTGCAATGTGCTTCCACCAAGCTGAGGAGCACATCCGAGTGTAGCCCGAGACTCTCTGCTTCTCTCTCCAAAAGCATGCCTGCTTCTTTTGTGTCCGCTTGTAGCGCAGCACCGGTGTGGCCCTTCCGCCCAGATAGTCATTCTGCTCTCAGTCACTCGGCAGGCACCTCAATCGCTCGTGTTCCTCACTCAATAATAGTACTGGCCTCCTCTCCGCGTTGTCGCATACGCCTCCTCCTCTCGCTTTGGCAGGGACCAGATGGGCGCGCTCATCAAGAGGGCTCGGCGCCAGGTAGTCGGGGCTGCTGCCTCCAGCACGCACCCAGGCAGGGCAACGCTAGCAGGATATTCAATCATGCAATCATCACCGTCAGCAGAGGATGCTTAATCATCATCAAGCAGCGCACAGGCAGCACAGCAGTTGCCAGCAAGACTCAGGAGCACGAGCAGCAGCAGCAGCACGTAGCAGGGACGGGCAGGAGCAGCGAGGCAGGAGCGAGCAAAACCAGGAGTTCAGACAAAGCAGTACGAGCAGGAATGAGGGCAAGTCCAGGGAGCACGAGCAGGACAGCAGGGACAGCAGAGCTTCAGCCAGAGTACGCAGCAGCAAGAAGCACCACCGCAGGAGCAGCTTGCAGCAGGGTAAGTAGCAGAGAGAAGCACCACCGCCAGAGCAGCTTCAGGGAAGCTCCAAGCAGCAGTAAGAGCGAGCCCGAGCAGTCAGAAGCCCGGCAGAGAAGCAGATCAGGGACAAGGGGCGGGAGGGTGGCCCTTGTCGCTTCTTGCCAGGGATGGCGGCAGGTTGCTGAGGCTTTCATTCTTCCCCAATGGTTTGTGGGGTGGCGGCTGGAGGGAGGCTGGCAGGAGGCCTGGCTGGCCCAAGGCTGGGCAGGAAGGCTGGCACTGAAGGTGGCACAAGGCCTGGCAGGAAGGCCTGGCAGGAAGGCAGGCAGGAGCCTGGCAGGCCACCAAGGGCTGCAGGAAGGCTGGCAGGCAGGCTGGCAGGAGTCGCGGCAGGAGGCAGGCAGTGAACCTGGCAGTGCACCGAAGGTGCATGGCAGGAGCTGGCTGGCAGGGAGGGCTGGAAGGCAGGCTGGCAGCAAGGTCGGGCAGGCAGGCAGAGAGCAAGGCTGGCGGAGAGGCTGGCGCAAGGAGCTTGGAGGCTAGGTGGCAGGAAGGCTGGCATGCAAGCTTGCAGGCAGGCATGCAGGCAGGGTAGCAAGGGACTCCGATGTTATCCGCTAGCAGGTGTTTCTCGAATGCTGGCACGTGCGAGCTGCTTCCCTTTATATTCCGCGTGCTTATGGCAATAAATGCTCCCCCCGCATGCCGCAATTAAGCTCGGCCAATCCGTTCGCTTCGCGCTGTGGGCATTCCGCTAGGCTTTCCGCTGTGCATCCCGCTTCATCGCGCTTCTGCATCGCGCTCTGCATCGCTTGTATCCTGTTCGCGCATCCACTTTCTGAGGTCCCCTGGAAGCTAGCAGATGCGCTGCCTCCATCCGCTCCATGCGCTGCTTGCGCTCCGCATCCGCCCTTGCGGCGTCGTCCTCGCCCAGTCGGTTCCTTTCCGTGTTATCGGC
>BHFT01058594.1:0-55318 GCA_004320025.1 Laticauda laticaudata
AAGATGAGAGGAGTATATAAACTTATATTTCATTATACCACTAGCTTTTTTGTTATCTTTAGAGTTACGAGTTATCAGTACACCTCACTCAAGATTTCTCTTTTCTCTTTCTCTCCAATGCTCACCATTTTTAGTCCAAGTTACTCATTTACTCTTCTTCTCTCTGTTTTTGGTCCTTCTAACTTACCCCTTCCAAGTCTCTCTTCTTTATACTCCACTCGTACTTCTCGTTCTTTTCCAATCTTCTTCACTCTTTTTTCAGTCCCAATCTCCTTGCCCAATTTTTTCTTCTCCACTCCCATAATGTCTGTCGTTCTCTTTTTGTTTGAAAACTGCTCAGTCACTCCTTTCTCCATGTCTCTCCTTTCTCTCCTCCATTGTCCCGACTTTCCTTCTGATCCTTCTAAATTCTCTCCACTTTCCATTTCACCTCCTCTTTCTTCCAAGACTTTCTTTTCTTTCCTTCATTATGTCCAAACATTCCGATCGATTTTCACTTTCTCCTTCTCCACTTGCCAACTATTCGGCTCGTAATTGCCCCCGCCAGGAGCAGAGAGAAGTCAATCGTCTCTCCCTTATCACTTTCTTTCACCACCTCTTCCTCTGGCTTCCCTGGATTTTCTTCTTTTCCCACCAGTTTTCAATCTTATGTTCAATCTCCACCTTTCATTCTTCCTAGAATTATTTCACTTCCAACCTTATACCCCCTTCTCCTTCAGTCTCTTTCCATTTGAAAAAGTACTGAGATCACAGCTCTTCTTACTGTCTTGCTGCCACTGTCTATAGGGGTATACACCCCCCCCCCTCACCAGAGTCCTTTTTTCCTTGGAAACAAGTTCAAACTTACTTTTGGCAAATCATCACAGTTGCAACTTTGGAATTTGAACTTCAATGACACTTTCTGTTGATAATCTTCTCACTTCCTCCTCATTCACGGTTCAGCCATGGCCTTGGGTCTGCCATAATAAAATGACAGATACTTTCACTTCGGGTTTTCAGGGGTTTCCCTTCTTGCTGGCTGGCGATTGCGTTTCGTCTCGCCGTCTTCCAGGCTTCCCCTCTTCTCCGCTTGGCTCTCCAGGTTCCTCACACCCCAAAAGGTCCCCAAAAGTGAAAAAAACAGGATCCAGAGATGGAGACCGCTCTCCCTTCACCCTTTCACTGAGGCATCACTGCTGGAAGCCAAGAAATCATTTTCTTATGTTTACATATGAACATGATGTTAGAAGTTTTGGAGATATTGGAGAATGTTGTTTGGCTTTTATTTTAAGGCAGAAATAAGGGAAATTTCCATGTGCAACTTTCTAAATAAAGTTACACACTGGAACAGAGTTATCACTTGTGCATTGCTTTTAAATTTGTTACACAGTTCTTAGTTCAAAGATACATAAAATATATATTTATTTTTTATTTGGGGAATTTAGAATGCAACAGATTTACAGCAAAATATATATACAGGCCTACCAAGCACAGTTTGGAAAGCTCTAGTACTGAATGAGAGAGTCAGTTTGATGTAGTGGTTAATGTATCAGGGTAGAAACTAGGAGACTATGAGTTGTAGTCTCACCTTTGTTACGAAGCCAGCTGGTTGACCTTGGGCCAGGCCCTTTTTCTCAACCCTAGGAAGGAGGCAATGACAAACCATTTCTGAAAAACCTTGCCAAGAAAATGCAAGAATATGTCCAGGCAATCTACAAGAATCAGATACGATTGAACAGAAGAGGAAAAAATGGTAGTAAATGAATAGGAAACAAAAAATAGGAAACAAACAGTTTTACAGTTACTCCTTGCGCTATCCAAAGTGTGATTTTGAGAGCAGAATTCCTATCAGAAGAATGAGCTGCAATAAAATGGTGTGCTATTAATTGCTGTGGGTGGTGAAGTTTAATTTTTATTACTGCATGCTGTTAAAAACAGCAGGATCAGAAATTAGTCTAAAGTTTAATGATTCTGAATAAAATGTTCCAAGAGGTACTATAAAATGGTTTTAGATATAGAAGAGATGAAAGAGCCATTGAATCCTGCTTCTGTAATAAGACAGAGCAACCCGACATAACCTATATTTACCAAACTTTTGTGTTTTGCAAATAGCTCAGTGTGCTTGCCAATAGAAGGAAGTAGGGATATTTGTAACTAGTGATTGTGTCGTCTCAGAGGGATGGGGAGAAATTTTCTAGGAGGAACAAAAATTCTCAGAAAAAGTTTGTACATTTCCATCTACACTACATCTACATAACAAATTGTCTGGGTTTCAAGGCAGAATTATAGGCATTCAAGCAAGGCTGACTTGATCTGAGTTTGGAATCTAGGAAGAATTTGTCTGATTAATATTTGAGTAGAAAAACATCAGAAAATATCAGGATTGTAGGTTAGACTGGGAAGTTTACATGTTACACATTGCCATTTTTGGATTATTTTGAAAAGCTAAGGTGAGCCAGTACTTGGATAGAAAGAAGAAAAGAAATAAGGACATTTGCTATTCTGAACCTAATATTTTCAAAGAGAGAGAAAATGTTTGAAGATCTGACAGTGATTGGAACTTTTGAGAAAAGTGACATATTATCCTTAAATACATGAGGTCAAGGATGAAAGGAAATAAGAAGACTCAGTCTAATCACTTAAATATTAAGCAGCAGTGTTCTGCAGCTGCCAGAAAAAGCCAATACAGTTCTAGGCTGCATTAACAGAAGGATAGAATCAACATTGCATGAAATGTTAATACTATTTCATAATGCTTTGGGAAGATCACACTTGGAATATTGCATCCACTTTGGGGCACCACAATATAAAAAAGATTTTGAGACTCTAGAAAGAGTGCAGAGAACAAGAACAAAGAGTATTTGGGGACTAGTGGCTAAAAAATATGAAGAACGCTTGCAGGAAAGAAGTTTGTGTTAAATATGTTTAATGAAAAGAAGGACAAGGAGTGACATTATAACAGTGTTCCAATATTTGAATGGCTGCTGCCACAAGGAAAAGGGGGTCAACCTATTCTCCAAAGCATCAGAAGGCATATTTTTATTTTTAAATATATGTAGGTATTAATGTTTTTAAAGACCACGGTTCTTTGAATATAAGAATTAATATTAAAGTTAGCCTTTCAAATCTACCTAAGGAAGAAAAAATGATTCATCCAATGTTTATCTTGATACCAGAAACTCTGGTATACCAAGCTGCTGTTAAAAGCATACTGCATAGATCAATTTTATGAAGTGATGAGCTTCCCCCCCACCCCCTTCTCCCTCTTCCTCCAGTCATAATTGGCTGCAACTTTAAAATACTGGTCTCCATATTGTTGTTAATTATTTCTGTGCCAGAAATGCACACATTCTGAGGAGAAAATTAATCTTTGGGAATCTCTCTGGTAGTTAGTCACTTTGTGACCTGAAGAAGCATGCTAGATTGAAATGTGTTAAAATACAGCCTCATCCTAAAATGTAGCACAATAACATCTGTTTCTTCAGCACAATATTGAAATAATATCATTTCTAAGTAGCTCATTTAGATGTCTTTATACTTGTTAAGTGTATTTTTGCTTCCTTAATATGCTGAGCAAATGCTTGAACCAACCATGACTGTGCAGTTATCATTCCCTCATATGTCTCACGCTACTCTGATATTGCCTGGTAAAAACTCATTAAAATAATTGCAATTTTTCCATACATAGCAACCAAGAATCTTCAGGAGACAAATGATCTATTTTTTTTTAAAAAAAGCACATTTTATGAAAATTAAGTGATCCCAATTGTTCAGTGGGTATGCAAATTAAGGACACAATATCTGACAAAACAAGGGAACTTGGGATCAAATTAGCCCAGAGATATTATGAAGGATGCTGACACTTTCAAAATTTTAAGGTACACATCACTGCAAACAATAAAACAAACAGTCCCCTCCTGTCAAATTAAGGAAATGAATGAAGAGTTACCTAGCCATCATTATTTTTGTTATTTCGGTGTATAGTAGTGGCAGTTGGCAAACTCTTTGCTTTTATTTCCTTACTAAGTGGAAGAGATTTTGAATCACTTCAGTGATACTTGTTCATGCTATAAGGATGCTACTAGTCACTAGTGGGAAATTGTCTTAGGCAGAGAAGCAGAGTGGAGATCTAATCAATTGAATGAGAGAAGAATGTTTAGGTTTACCCAATTTTTGATCTACAGAAATTATGAAATTCACTCAAAGCATTTTACATCTCCTTAAGCACTAAATGGGCTACAGACTGAGGACCACTTGACCCCACACCTTAACCATAAGTTGTTTCCTCAATCATATATAATCACTTTATTATATGCCCTTCTGGCCCTTAGGGACTTATTTTTGTAATATAATGTAGGGCATTTGGATTTTTAAAAAAGCTCACCTCTGGTTTATTCTGATGAGTGAACAGAATTTTCTATTGATCTCAACCTAGAAAATGTTTAGTGAGCATAATGCAACAGGTATTAAAGACCTTATTTACTGATGGCAAAATCTATTCCTCCTGAACATATTTTGGAGAAGAACTTAACACAAGTTTTAACTTGTTTTCAAATGGGACAAGTACAATAATATCTTTAGAAACTCATGACACTTCACCAATTAAGAACATTAATGTGTTCAAAGAATCACAACTACCGCCATCATTTAAAATCAAATACAATTTTAAAATCTTTTAAAATATGGAAAGAAGACTTGAGATTTGGAATTGAGACCTGGAACTGTTTATATAGTATAAATTCTTAAATTTTAAAAATTTAACCAAGTGATCAAGCATTATTAATAAAAATAATTCATAGGTGGTACCAAACCTCCCTAACATTTTATTAAATTAATCAAACTCCCTCTAGCTTGTGTTGAAGGGTTATAATTAATTTGGAACATATTGCTATATTTGGTAGCAATGTGATCTCTTTTTCCTTAATAACTAGAAAATGATATGGAGAAATTCTATCTCTTCCAAAAAAAAAAAAGAGACCAGTGTCCATAATTTTTCTCATTTTCCAGGATGGTTGGAGTTTATGGGAGCTAGAGTTCAATAACGTCTGCCAGTTACAGCCTCCTTATGTGCTCTAGGATATCTTATGCCATTGGAATAGCCTTGAATATTTGGTGGAATTGATATAAAATTTCCACCTAGAAAGAGGCAGAAAAAATATAAATAATAAAGAGAAGGTTTAAAGCTTCCATTAAAAAATTGAAAGAGTAGGAATTGGGGAAAAGCTGTCTCTGATGGAGATGTTAAGAGGCCTAATCCCCCACTTTTGGAGAAAAGCTCTCTTCACTCTGGAAAACAAGTTATGGGATGTCTCTTCTCAAAAGCCAGTGTGTTGATGATACCCAGTTATATATCTCAGCTCTGACAATTGAGAAGGTGGCAGCTGTAGTCAAGAGGATCTTTGCACAGGTTGATCTGTACTAGCTGTGCCCATTTCTAGACCAAGATGAGGAGGCCCTTTTAGATATTCATGCTTTGAACCACTGTAATACTCCATATGGAGCTGCTGTTGAAGACCACTCAGAAGCTACAGCTGATCCAGAATGCAGTGGCATGGGTAATGATACATATTTGACAGTTTTGGGAGCTGCCCTGACTGCCATTTGGCTTCTCGGTGCAATTCAAGGTATTGGTTATTACTTATAAAGCTCTTCATGGTGTATTGCCTGGTTACTTGAAGGAAAAACAATTTCTTTATGTCTGGTGAAGGCAGTTACAGTGGGCATGGTCTGGATTCCCATTAATGAAGCAGTGTCACCTTTTGTGATCCAGGAACCATGTTTCTCCATGATGGCTTCCAATTTTGTGGAATGACATTCACTCAGAAATCAAAACTGCTCCCAATCTTTAGAATGTTCATCTGGATCTTGGGCTAGGGTAGTGGTTGCATCCCTTTTGGTTTTTAGGTCCCATATTCCAATCCGCTGCATTCCTTCTCTCTAGTATATGTTTCTTTCTGACAGATTATTCTCTAATATATGTTGTCTTTATTTACATTTTTTTAAAAAAAATCATAATTGTAAGGCAGCCAAAGTCACTGTGGAATCAGGTGACATCGAAATAATAATAAATAAGAACAGCCTGGGAATAGCACTATTATGCTTTCTGAACTAGGCTAAGAAATCTATCTCTTTTCCTAGACATTGTCTTTTTCAAGCATTCTGAGATTGTCAACATGTACAGTATTTAGAAATATGGCATTTATTATCTATCTGCTTTAATGCCTTTTTTAAAACATGATTTTATTCCCTTTGATTCTCTTTTAATAGCTTTATAATCCATCCTGAGAATTCTGAAACTGGGTAGATTAAAATAGAAATAATATATTACATATCTTCACCTCGCAGGCAACTAATATTCAGATGAATACTAACTGTGTCTGGAGATTTAATTTATCTTAGAGTGAGAAAACCTTTTGAACACAGGGGTGAATTAATGATCGCAAAGAACCCTTAGGGGTCATCTGGGTGAATAGTTGATATTGGACAGGATGGCAATGAATGTAGCTAGGAGAGACACACATACAGTTTTACACTGAGTAGTAGTACATTCTCTCTAAGGATTATTCTTACATAAAAGGTCAATCAGCAATCATAAAAGAAGCTAAGACATTGGAAAAGTACAAAAATTTAGAAGAAACCTAAAATTCTAAAATGGGGACCAATGGAGGGATACTGCACACAGCTAAATATGTACCATTTAGTAGCTAAATAATGCAATGCAACCTTTAGAATAGAAATATGTTTATAGAGTTAGGGAGTTAGAATCCAGCCATAGAAAACAGCTTATTAGCTTACAACAGGTCCTACATGCTATTTTTCTGATCTGATTTGAAGTAATCATAACTGACCATCACTGCATTTCATGAAAAGTATTCTAAGTATAATTATATTGGGACATGGAGAAACAAATCAAAAGGTGTTTGTCTCTTACATTATATTTTAAATTCAGTGTTAGTAACCCCACACATCCTTGGCAGGATTGTTTTTAAAAAGCTGAGCAAATTCAATATGTACCCTGTAGTTTTGGTCATTTGGGCAGCTGTGATAAACATGGAAATATATCATCTGCAACATGGTGATGACACTTCAGGAAGCTTACAAGATAGTGGTGAGAGAGAAAAATCCACTCTGAACAATTTAGACAAAGGGCTGAACTTTCTTTCTTCTTGGATATAATGAACACGCATAAGTTCTTCCTTGTTCCGCAGTGCATGATCTGTGGAAGAGCACAATCCGTTAAATAACACTGAAGAGCTAATTAGTGCTGATAAACTGGCTTGTCCATTGAGCTCAGTGGGGCTGTTAGCCATCAGGTTGATTGATAGTAGCTGAACAGCTTGTCTGGATGGGAGGCAGAGGAAACAAAAACCATTCTAGCTCACTGAGTATGTCACAGAATAGATGCAGGTGGATTTCAAAATGCTTTAAAATAATTATCTGTTCCTGGTTGGGTCCAAATTCAAGAAGGCAGTATTGCAGGCTAACTCTGCTCACATTGCCAGGAGTTAAATTTCTTCAATTCTCATCAACTCAAGGTTGACTCAGCCTCTCATCCTTCCGAGGTTGGTAAAATGAGGACCTTGATTGTTGGGGGCAATATGCTGACTCTGCAAACTGCTTAGAGAGCAGTTCTCTGTAAACTGCTCTGTAAGGCACTGTGAAGCAGTATATAAGCCTAAATGCTATTGCTATTTCTACATTCCATATTTGTAGTTTGTGTTTTTACCACTTCAACTCAACTCACTCAGAAACAGCTAAGTCAACTTAAGTCAGAAGGTAGAGTTAGAATGGCATTTTATTGTTTTCAAAGGTCACTTTGAATTCCTCTGTTTTTTTTTCCTCCTACCTTCCCAGATTTAAAAAAAATCTTCTATCATTATATATTTCCATCTCTTTCCTTTATTCCTGGCACTCATAGGACATTGTTCATTATGGCCGCTTGCAATATAGCAAGGTGCTCCTCATTTACTTTCTGTGCTAGCCTTGTCCATTCTGTAAAGCCAAGAATGTTATTGCAAGCAATACCCTTTATGCAGCAATGATTTCTTTCTCTGCTTTGGCAAAGATAGAAAAGTTAAGTCACAGGTTTAATCCACAGCATTGCCAGGGAGCAGACAAGAGTCTTACCTGAAAGTCAGAAAGCCAGCTTGTGAAGATAAGATTCAACTAGGTTGACTGATGAAAACAGCTACTTGTGAGGCTGTAGTTGAAGTAATCAAAGAAATTGAATCTTGATGTAAAGTTTGCAGGACTATTTTGACATTGGAAAAGTGGTTTGTGAGAGATAGGAAATTAATGATGCATGATGGAGCATGAGGGCTTTGGGAGGTTGCAAATTATAACAGAAATTGGCAGGAGAAACTAAGACTGTGTCTCAGTTAATCAGTGAATTAAAGAGCAGGCTTATAATTTCAGGTTCTGGAGAATTCTTAAGCAAAGTACCTTCAACTAGCCATTCTTTCCACTGTCTCTTTATTCCTATTTGTCTGCATTTTAATTTATATTCTAATCTATCTTGATGTTTCCAAGAGAGGCAGAGTAGCAAGTTATAAGGGCAAGAAAGAGAAACAAAATGTCTGAAGTCTCAGAATGTTGGAGGTCATACTCATTGTTTCCAATGTTGTTCCCGAAATTAGTAACTTTAATTATTCTGTTTTCTCAGTTCATTTAATCTTTTCCATCCCTCTTATCCATGTTGTTCCATTTGAAATAAGGTGCGCGAGACCGGGTTCCAACAAACAGCTCTTTATAAAAACAGTATAGTGACTTGTAATGGAACATTTACCCAAGCCGCGGCAGCCCTTCTATAGTGGCTTGCTCGCGGCTTGTGGCCAATGACAGTTGTTCAAGTGTTCCCGCCATCAGACGGGCCAATCGGAATGGCGCTTACTGACCAATCCAAGAATGGTCTATTCGGGCAATCAGTTTTCAGATATTTGGAGTCTACCAAGTTTCTATACATAACACCCTCCCCCTTTGGTTTCGTCCAATGTGCGTAACGTAGTCACGCAGGTAGTTAGGGCTTTTGCAGGTCCTAGTTGACCTACGCAGCTCAGTCTCAGCGTGGTCCTCAAACGGTTCGGACGAGGATTGCTTTCTCTCCATGTTTTCTCCATGGAACCTCCTGGAAGAGTGAGTCAGCTCCCACCTGAGTTTCTCAGGCTGGTTGAGGTGGCTCGCCATCCCTCCTGGTTTGTCTGGGCTGGTCGAGCTGGCTGGCTGTCTCCTTCCAGGAAGGCCTCACCTCACACTCCTGCTCCCGGACTTCTTCTCTGGAGGTCATCTATGGTAAGCGCTCATTTTGTTTCATTTGGGATTCTAGTTCGGGTTTGTGTAGTGATTGTTGTCGTATTATTGGAGGTTTGTCTCTCCCTTTTTTATTATTTTATGTTTCCCCCCCTCCTCGGTTGTTTCTTGGCTCGTTTATTGGTGTCTGCGGTGGTGGTGTAGTGTTGTGTTCAATGTTCGAGAGTGAAGCTGGTCGATGTGCCACTTCCATGTTCTGCCCTCGTCGAGTGCAAATCAGTATGACTGGGGCCTGTGATTTGGATAACGGTGGCTGGAAGCCATAATGGGTCCCCGGTAAGGTTCTTAGCATAGACTAAATCGCCGACATCAAAAGGAGCGATATTTACTGGAGGAGTCAGGGGGTTTGTCACATGTATAGGTGGGTGCAGTCCATCAAGGTAGGAATGCAATTTTCTACCCATGAGGAGTTCTGCTGGGTTTTGTTAGTGGTTGTACTAGGGGTGATATGTTGAATAGTTAATAGTTTGTTAAGTTTTCTCTTGGATGTCCCCGTGTCCATTTTTTCTAGGCTTCCTAGAAATAGTCATGCGTTTGGCCCATCCATTAGAAGCCGGATGAGCTGGTGCTCATCATGTCGATGCCCTATGCAGCCAAGTATTGCTCCAAAGCTAAACCGGTAAACTGGGGCCATTGTCCGAGAGTACTACATCTGGCAGTCCATGTGTGGCAAAAAATTTGTTTAACTGTTTTATGACCGCTTCCATAGTAGTGGACGCCATAAGGATAACCTCTAACCAGTTTGAGTAGGCATCAATGATCACAAAATAGGTGTTCCCTTCGTTGGGCCAGCAAAGTCAATATGCAGTCTCGACCATAGGCCTCTGAGTTTCCCATTCCATGACTGGTGCCGGGGGGGTAGGCCTTGATTTTTGGCAGGCATGGCATGTTGCTACCCATCGTTCATGTCTTTGTCCAGCCCTGGCCACCAGACGTAACTCCTGACCGGCTTTCATTTTGACTATGCCTGGGTGTCCCTCGTGCAACATGCACAACACTTCTTCCTGTAACTTTTTGGGGATTACACCTGTTCCCCCACAGTATACAGCCTTTTTCAATAGATAATTCAGTCTGTCGGTTGCGAAAAGGTTAAAGGTCTCACCTCTATTCTCGTCCGGCCAGGCCTTACCAACCGATGCAGGATTTGAGCTGTCAACGGTCTTCGCAGTGGCTTTAGCGACGTCTGCTGCGGTTAGTGGCAGATCAGCCATGACTCGATTTGAAGAGTGGAGACAGTGGGAGCTGGGTCACCTTCTATGTCAGGCAGCGGGGAACGGCTCAAGGCATCTGCATAGGTGATGGTCTTTTCTTGGCCGATGGATGAGCGTGTAATTGTATGCAGCAAGGAATTCTGACCACCTCGTCATTCTTGTGAGAGAATGTTCGGGATTGTTTGTTTCATACAAGGATCCCTAGCAGGGGTTTTGTGTCAGTAATAATTGAAAATGTCCTACCATATAGGTATTCCGTGGAATCTTTTGATGCCTGCAATGATTGCAGGGGCTTGTCAGTTGAGTTGGCTGTAGTTCCTTTCAGATTTTGACAGTGGTTTTGGAATAGAAAGCGATTGGTGTCTCTCTGCCATCTGGTATGTAACCCAGGATGGCACCGATTCCAAAAGGTAATGCATCACAGGTGACTGTCAATGGCAAAGTGTTGCTGTACTGAATCAAAACGGTGTTAGAAGTTAATAAATCCTTAATGTTCTGGAAGGCTGCTTGTTCCCGGTGGCCCCATTTCCAGACAGTTTTTTTATCTAACAGTCAATGTAAAGGTTCTACTACAGTTGCTTTTTTGGGCAGGAAGACATTGTAGAAATTAATGAGACCTAAGAATGCTTGTAAGTCAGTTTTGTTCTTAGGTCTTTGATTGCCTTTATCTTTTTTTCAGTGGGGTGTGTCCCTTGCTCATCTATAAGGTAGCCTAAAAATTCGACCTGATTGGTGGCTAGTTTACATTTTTCTTTTTGACTTTAAGCCCTGTTTCTCTGAATCTTTGCAAAACTTCTTTTAGTCTATTTTCTAATTGTTGTGCATTTTTTTGCTGATACTAATACATCATTAAAATAGGAGACGACTCCTTTGATTCCATTTAAAAGGTGCTCCATGAGGCTTTGGAAGATGCCTGGGCAATGCTAACGCCAAATTGAAGTTGGTTGCACTTGAATGACCCTCTGTGCGTGACTATAGTCTGTGCCTCTGCGGTTTGGGGGTCAACTGGTAGCTGTTGATATGCTTGTGCAAGATCAAGTTTTTGCAAAAAATTTTCCTCCCCCTAATGAGTACAATAGGTGTTGCACTACCGGTACTGGGTACAACGCTTTGTTGGAGCGCATGATTTAGGGTTGCCTTATAGTCTCCACAGATGTGCACTGACCTATCTGGTTTGACAGGAGTCACAATGGGTGTTTTCCACCTGGCATGGTCGATTGGCTCTAACACCCCTTGTGCGATGAGTTTGTTAAGCTGCTCATCTATTTTTGGCTTTAAGGCAAAGGGATCGTGTCTGGCTTTGAGCCTGATGAGAGCTACCTTTGGGTCTAGGCTGAATGACATTGGGGTTCCCTTGTACTTACCTAGGGTTCCGTCAAATACATCCGGAACTCTTCCAGCAGGCTCTCTTCCCAGTTGGTCACAACTATGCTGTTGATCCTGGTCACTCCGATTCCCAGAGGCGTGAACCATTCAATCCCCAGCAGGCTAGGGCGATCACGGTCACGATTGTCAGAGGCAGCTCCTCAGCGTGGTTTTAAATTCTTACTAGAAATGTCCAAGGCCCATTACCGGGATTCGGTTTCCCTGGTAGTCTTTTAAATATCAATTTTTGCTGTTCCAGTTCTCTTTGCTTGATGTCTGGTATCAGGTTTCTGATAGTGTTCCAAGATACCATTGACAGGTATGATCCGGAGTCTACTTCCATCTCACAGGGCTTTCCTTCAATTTTCATATTTATCCGGATCTTTTTTGTGTTTGCTGCCCTGGCATTTCCGATGGTTATTATTTGGTGTGTTTCTTCTCTGTCGTTCGTTCGCTGGTTTCTGCTCTCTCAGCTCCATCTGTTTCCAGCTTGTCTCTCTTTGTTTCTGGGGGGGTGCCGCCATGTCTTTTTGCTCTTTTTGTTCCAGCAGACCCTTGCAATGTGCCCCATATTTCACAACATCTGCAAATGGCATCTAAGACCTGCATTCTGAACGCGGGTGATTTCCTCCGTATCCAGCACCACTGGAATTCTTGCCTGCTTCTTCCTTTTTCCTGCCATTTTCTTTCCAACTGAAGCTGATGTATTTCTTCATTGTTGTCATCAGTGTCACTTGGGGAGTCAAGATCTTCATGGTGGGTGGTCGCTGTGGGCTGTTTCTTGCTTCCTTCCGCCCTCTTTTCCCTGGGTTGATTTGGCGGATCTGGAATGGAGTTCATCTGGTGCATAGTGGCTTGCAGATTTCTTGGCTGCTTCAGAGGTGGTAGCTTCTGCGATGGCCTCAGCCACTGTGATATTCAGTCTGTTAGCAGCTTGCTTGGAGTGTAGCATCCTTCAATCTGAGGACCACGCAGTCTCTCATGGCCTCGTCCATGTTCTGGAACTCGCAAGCTCCTCCGATGTGTCTTAGGGCTGCTAAGAAATCCCCGATGCTCTCATCTTCCTGTTGGTCTCGTTTATAAAATTTGTGCCTTTTGATCAGTTGGAGACCACAGGCACGTAATGGGCTCGTAGCATTCTGTTCAGTTTCAGGCCATGCCATCTGCTTAACGTCTCTTGGTTTAGGCTGGCCCACAGTGTGTGAGGAATACAGCTCTCTTCCTCTGGTCACTTATCTCCTGTAGCTCGTTCCTTTCTAAGAACATCAGAAAGTGGTCAATATACGACTCCCAATCTTCTTCGGCTGGGTTGAACAGTGCAGGCGGCGCTTTGTTACTGGCCATCTCTGTCGCTCAGTTCTGGTTGCCGCGTGCTTCAGTCTCGCTCTTCTTGGCTGATCCCACCTTCATCGCCAGTGTTCCATTTGGAAATAAGGTGTGCAAGACCGGGTTCCAACAAACAGCTCTTTATTAAAACAGTATAGTGACTTGTAATGGAATATTTACCCAAGCCATGGCAGCCCTTCTTATAGCAGCTTGCTCGCGGCTTGTGGCCAATGACAATTGTTCAAGTGTTCCCACCGTGAGGCAGGCCAATCGGAATGGTGCTTAACTGACCAATCCGAGAACACCCTATTCAGCCAATCAGTTTAAGATATTTGGAGTCTACTAAGTTCTGTACACAACACATGTTACAACAATATTTGCACTCACACAACTCAGGAAAGTTTTTCTCCTTGGGAGAAATTCTCACCTTGCCCTCCGCTCTCCAACTGTTTTCCTTCCATCTGAAAACAGATCAGCTACCTCATCTGCAATCTACCATAATAGATTGCAGAAGCTGCCACTCAGGGGTGGGCTTCAAAAATTTTAGCAACGGGTTCTCTGTCCAGTTGCTGGGTGGGTGTGGACATGGTGGTTGTGTCCTATTCAGCCTCCTGCACCATGGTGGGAGGGATTTTTGCCCTCCCCGGTCTCTGGAGCTTTCCTTGAGTTTCCCAGAAAGTGAAAAGAGTCTCCCCGAGCTCTGGAGGCTCTCTAGAAGTTCTTCCCGAACTTCCAGGAGGCCTATTTTTCACCTCCATGAGCCTCTGCGTGCACCCTGCACTTACCTGCATCCAAAACGGGCTGCATGGAGACTCCTGGGAGGGGAAGGGTAGGCGGGGCAGCCAGAAATGGGATTTGGGGGTTCTCCAAAGTGTGCAGAATCTTAACTAAGGGTTCTCACAAACCCCTGTGGACCCCCAGCAGCCAACCTCTGCTACCGCTTCCAAATTTTTCTAGTTGCATTTTACAGCTGATCTCTTTCACTCTTCAATCTCACCATCCTTCTTTCAGAAAGGTTTTTATTCTAATATCACCATGCAGCCACCAGGACATTCATTTATATTATTTACAATGTTTTTTGCCACCGATTCCTTGAAAGGATTAAAAAAAACAACCAATAGGGCTATATAAAGAAAAAACCTCCAAGCACACAGGAATGAAAGTAAATGAAATGTATTTATTATTTATTTGGAGGACATTGTAATGTGACCTAATTCAGAAACCACTGAATTAGGTGGCTGTTGGTGGGTGTTGTGGATGCCTGTGGGTCAGCAAACATTGACAAACACAAATTAAAGTGCAGGGTAAACTTTGGAATTGCAACAGTGTAATACAGTATGCCCATGACTGTAAATATTCTGGTTTTGTTTAAAGCAAGATATATAGCAAATCAGAATTGTTTTATTAATTCTTATTTAAAAAAAATAAGAAGTGACATCAGCTTTATAATCAAAAGCAACTTCAATTTACACCTATGAAAAATATGGCATTTTATCTATTAAACAATAAGGTTTGTTTTATTTTGTTTTGTTTTTGAGAACAATGATTTTAACAATTATTTTTTGAATAATTCTGTTTTTTTGCCTATTTGTTTTATTTTGGTTTATACAGCATCCATTTTTGGTGATAGTATGGAGTTTATTTATTTATTAAATTTATATAACCACCATCTCATTGAAAGCGATTCTGGGTAGCATACAACAAATAGATTTTATTAGTTTTATAGATAGGATTTTTTAAAAAATTAATGTACTTTGTTGTGTAAACTGTCCAGGATCCTATAATTGAACAGCATGCATACATGCATGCATCCATCCATACATACATACATGCAAGGAGATAATGAAAACATTCTGAGACCACAAATTCATTTTTTGAGAATCTGAAGAGGATTATACTTTTATTGTTTCTCTAGGACTGTGGTGGTGCATTGTTTAGAATGCAGTATTTCAGGCTAATTCTGCTGACTGCTAGCAGTTCAGTTCTCACTAACTCAGGTTTTCATCCTTTCAAGGTAAAATGAAGACCCAGATTGTTGGGGGCAATATGCTGACTCTTTAAACCACTTTGAGAGGGCTGAATACTATGAAACAGTATATAGTCTGTGCTATATTTTATAGCAATTTTATATATAGATTGGAAGTACTTTTCTTAATGAACAACAGGTTTCAAAATCTTTGTTACTTTACTGCTAATTACCTTAGTGGTCTCAGATACAGATCAGTGTGAAATAATTTAACACTATCCAGATGTGCTGGGATTCTAATAAATTCCAGAATTCCCAAATAGGACCTGGAAATCACCAGCTGTAAATACTGACCTAGATTTCCTGTCTGCTCATATGTGATAGGGCTTTTATTGTATGTCCCAAGACTCAAGATGGTGAGTCTGAATTTGAAATAAAAGAAGCTATTCCAGCAGAATCTGTGGAATGTCAGCCTCAGGAAGCAGAAAGCCAAAAAAAAAATCACCTGAAGCAGGCACAATTTCAACAGCTAGAGCAGTCAGATGAGGATGACGTTAGGCCGCCCAACCCCCACATTCAGTAAGTAAATCAAAGAGTAGAGCAAAAAGGCTTCTTGCCAAGCAAAGGCAGTAGGATGGAGCGTGATTTGAATAAATTACTAATTTCCAAAACAACTGTATGTGAAAATGTATAATTGAAACCAGAAGCAGGAGACATATTAATAAATTACATACCCATGTATTTTTTTTAGTCTGAGAATGCTTACCAGTCTGTAGATAATTATAATTTATTGAATTTTTGGTCATTGTAGAACTCTCAGTTTAGTAATACTGTACTCCTCTGCTAATTCCTTATCTTCATTTTGCAAATGTGTGAGTGATGTAACACTTTTATCATTCCAAATAATTGTATTTCTGTGTTATGTATTTAAGCAGGGTTAATAAGTTAATTTCATTTTAGCAAAATGGATAATGGATGAATAAATATGAATGAATTAAAAGGGCTAGTGCTATGAATTTCAATTTGTAGATAATAAGGCAGCTAAATTTCTCTCATTAAATGTTTCATTTTTTTAGCTCTTTTTTCATTGTTTAAGCCTTTTAGGGAAAAATGACTAATGAATGAATGAATAAGACCATCATACGTAGGAATATAGGTATGCAAAAAGAAACTGGATAGACAGAAAAACTTCATCTTTTTCCATATTAGGAGAGAGGCTATTATAAAAGAGTCTTTTCTCCTGCCTTAAACATGCACTGGCAGTATGGATTTCAATTCCTTGGAATCTCTGCAAAGACAATGCTATTTGTGCAATTCTCAGAATTGGTTACACATTAGGTGGTTATCCAGGTTTGGAAATAAGATACAGTGACAACCACCAACTGGGATGATTTCAATAGAGAATTAAATACAGAGAAGATAAGGTCATTTATTGAAAATAAGGTTGCCAGTGATAATTATTAAATATTGTTTCTGGCACCAGTTGCTGGGAAACATTAGGAGGCTGATGCCAAAATATTTTACTTGTGGGCTCATTAGAAACTTTTGATGGATTAGTGCAGGATCAAAGAAAGTTGGACTAGACTGGCCCTTATTCTTGCATTTTTGATTGTTCTCTTTTTAATCTTGGAAAGAAGGCAAATAAAAATTAGTATTGCAATAAACAAATATATTAGGTTGTGTATGAAAAATTTGAGCTTTTTGGAGCAGTCTCAAGAATATTTATTTCAATGAAAGGAGTCCCTGCGGTTTTTACACCACTAATTGTTTTTGACTATAGGGGGTGGTACTCATCTCTGTTTCAATGGATGCTGAGCCAATGCTGTGTGAAGACGTTTCCAAGGTCTGTGGCCAGCATGACATCACAGAGTGCTGTTAACTATTTATCTACTCACATGTACGTGCTTTTGAACTTCGAAGTAGGTAGGAACTAGGGTGAGAGCAGGATCTCCCCCCATCATGCAGTACTCGGGTCTCAAACCTGGGCTGTCAGACAGGTCCAGTGTCCTAACCATTGAGCCATTTTACGACCCATTTTGATAAAAACTCTGAAGGTATTATCCATGAATAGAATACATGAATTGGGTTAACTTCGTGAGACCACAATAACTCAAGAAATATTTCCTGTATCGTGTTCCTGATTATTTTCTTTGTTCATCATCTGAAGGCTTTATCCAGACATCCTTATTATATTAATGTGATCAGTTGCTCGAGGGAGAAGACTTTCTCACTTACCTAGCCTTGCTGATGAAATGGCTTCCTCATAAGAAATACCTGGTGCCTATGTTAATGAGTTTTCAATGCTATGCAGAACCAATCTTCTCTGAGACATTTTAATAACATTGTTTTCTGCAAGAGTGGATATTTTTCTTGGTTTTTTAAAATTATACTTTGTTCAAAAAAGAAAAAAAATATTTCTCCATAATCCTATAACCTACTCAAATATTTTTTAATATTGGAAGGATTAGAAATAAAATAGTGATTAAAAAAATGTAACAGGAAAGAAGAAGGGTAGAATCTGCTCTACTGACTTTAATCTTCTTACTGAGCAAGGAAACCTGTGGGAAGCTCCAGTTCACTTACATTTGAATGTAACTGCATCCATTGCGTGATATAAAGCATTGCTATCGCAGAATCATAAAATAGTTCTATTCACCTTTAAACAAACAGAAATAAAAGGACCTCCAAACTAAATGTAAGAAATGCAGGTATGA
Organism: Laticauda laticaudata; assembly: GCA_004320025.1. Lineage (NCBI taxonomy): Eukaryota > Metazoa > Chordata > Lepidosauria > Squamata > Elapidae > Laticauda > Laticauda laticaudata. The sequence continues at coordinate 17,868 of BHFT01058594.1, forward strand.
TGGTAAGAGAGCTGGCCAGAAGCAATAACACTGAGATAACATAAATGTCAGTGAATTTCTAATCTGTGTTTTGCTTGAGTGTTGTGAAATATGAGAAAGATTTGTGGAGGGGGGAATCACCAAAAAGGATACATGGAGATTCTTTCAAGCTTAGTTCTTTTATTGTTTCATTCCAAGAGACAAAACCTTGCCAAACTGAGCAGTCTATCCACTGAAACTGTCTACCATAGACCTCACTCCATTCCTAAGAGGTCTGTAAGGGGGAATGCATAAGCACACTGTCCCTGCCCTACTGTTCCCATTTATTCATACTTATTTATTATGTATATATTTACACCTGTTTGTATTTATGTTCATACTTATACTTGTTTTCTCATACATGCTTGACAAACTAAATAAATAAAACAAATATATAGTATACTCAGCAAATTGCTGGGGAAGTGGTGTCTTCCTCCTTTTTCTCTTATACATAACATCTGGACTGAGTTGTCTCTTACTCCTCTGGAATGCACCCTCTCCCTCCTGGGGATCCACCTCTTACTATATCCCATCATAAAATGGAACACTCAAACTTTGCCTTCTATTGTACAAATATTGTTTTTGGCCAGAATTTTAGTCATGGGGCCAAAGTTTGCAATTTCCTAGCTCTATCCAAGCACCCATTTATTTAATTGACACTATTTGTAAGACAGGGAATTGAATATAAATTTCTCAGATAAATTTCTCCATAATTCAAAATATAAAATATGACATATTAGATTGCATTGTGCTTTTGATCTAATACTTTTTTAAAATCACAAACTAGAATATTAATTGTATTAATTTTCTATTGCTGGAAAAAAAGAGGTAAGATATATATATATTGGTTAATTTCTATATTTTATAGAATCATAGGGTTGGAAAGGAACTTGGAGGTCTTCTAGTCCAATCCCCTGCATTAGTGTTTACTACAGAGCTAAGCAATGGAAATGACTGGTTTGGAGGAAATACTTCAGGTTGTGTTTCTGCTCCATCAAGAAACAGTTTTTGGTTCTGAGAGGCTGTCATAAATCACTACACACATCTATCTCACATTATGAATATTTATTTGATTATATAAATGCTGGGAAATGTGCAGCCTCAAGCAATGGACAGGGTAATTTTAAATTATGAGATGCTCTTGCTTTAAAAAATATCCCTAGTCCATTTGGATTTGTTCCTAAAGATGAACAGATGTTACCGGAATAATTAACATTCTGGCTCTTCTTAAATCACCCTGGCAATAATCTGCTATTGTGAAGCATTAAACTTCAAGTCTATGGCTAATAATCTTCCAGTTCCTCAGCAGATTATTATGCAATAAGAGGTTTCATCTATTATTTAGGCTTTGGGGAGGTTTTTTATTATTACCCTTCACATATGGATGGTAAGGTCAAAGTCATAGTTTCCAGGGAATAAAACACAGGCTCCATATCATAACAGGCAAACAAAAAACTCCTCCTGAGAACAGAACTCAACCCACATAACAATATATTGCAATATTTTTGGAAGTTGCGTTATCCATATGGCAGATAATAATGCCACTGAGCATTTGTTGGGGATATTTCTCTTTGCACTCTTGGAGTTGAACCTGTTGAATAAATATAATTCAAAGAAAATACTTTACCAATCACAAACATTCTCATTGGTACCTTCAAGGACTTTAGGCCTTTGGTAGTAATCCTCTTCTGTTTGATAGCAGTGGGTTGCTTTGATGGAAGGCTTGTTTATATATTATGATTGATGTTTGTATCTTATGATTTATGATTTGCCACTTTGTTACTTGATGTATACAGAGAGCTTATGCACCAAAGACAAATTCCTTGTGTGTCCTGTCCTGTCCTATCCTATCCTATCCTATCCTATCCTATCCTATCCTATCCTACTCTACTCTACTCTACTCTACTCTACTCTACTCTACTCTACTCTACTCTACTCTACTCTACTCTATTCTACTCTACTTTATTCTTATTCCGACTCCTATTCCTACTCCTACTATTCTTCTGAAGTAACCAAGACCTGGGCTTCCAAGGGGCTACTGGATGTGAATTCAGAGGGCCAGAATATGCCACTAGTCTTAAGCATCAGTGGCATCTTCCGTTTCAACAGCCTGCCCTTTGACTCCCATCTAGATACCCCATGCTCATCAGTTCTTCAATAAACTCTCCCCAAGACTCCTGAGGTGACCCTCCCAGCTTTGATATTCCTCTCCTCAACCAATTAGTCAACTATCTATTGCAACTCAATCACTTGGTAGGTTAGGGGATGTCTCCAGTGGCACTTCAGCATTGACTCTCAGGGCCAAAGGGAGTTCTCCCTCATCTCTGTCCCCATTCACATTCAATGTATCCTACTTCAGGTCTGGTCTGTCTCCCTGGCCAACTTGGGTTAGGATGCAATCAAGCACACACACACACACACACCTTGTTCCTGACTCTCATTCAGAGAGAGCAGTACTGGATATCCATTCCAATTTTTTACACAGACAATACCTATGCTCTCACCCTAGGGTGTCACTATTCCTATAATCTCAGGGGACCCCAACTCCCAGAGGAAACCGTTCTGCCTCTCTCTGGCAGCCCCTGCTTGTTGGGGTCAGTTCTGGCTCCCAACTTTGGCAATCTCTGACATTCAGACTTTGGAGTCATTGGTGGAATCATCTAGTTCAGAGCTGGTTCTCCATTCTTCTACCAGCCTTTCCCCTTCACTATTCTGCCGCTGATGCTTCCACTGCACAGCAGAATTTGGGCAATACAGCTGCATATAGGATACTTCCAAAAATGTCATTTAATTACAATGTTAATTTAAATAAATTACTATACTATTAGTATATCTTTGGCTTGTATATATAATTGTAATCATTTGTTAAATTTAAATCAACACACATGCCAAAAAAAAAAGTTCTGTAGTCTGAGACTAGAGAGTATCACAATTCTTCCATGTCTAAGGAAAGTGTGCTGAAGAATCTGATGAGCAAATAAGAGTTTTCTGGTTTATAGGCACCTGTAAATGACATTGCTTTATAATGGGTTGACTCCATGGCATTGGGATGCTGGAAGTGTTCGGTTTTTATAAACCACGACTGATCTTATCTATAAATACCCCAGGATTAAGGTGAATTAGAATATAATCTTCAGGTGCTACATTCAGGGTCTTGCAAATTAATTTACATTTAGTTGCAATCATAGGTCTTAGCAAATTTTTTATAAAATTACAGCAATCCATATCAGTTCAATACATCCCTTCCAATATTAACAGCACCGTTTTTCAGCATATGTTCCATATTTTCCTGGTGGCCATTGCAAAAAATGCAACAACTTACTTAATTTCTTGGTTTAGTAGAAATATCCAAAGTCCTTTAGAAATACACATTTTAGAATAAAATGTGTCATATATATATGCATTTAGATAAGATGGGTTTATAAATACATATGCTAAAAATGCATCAAACCCACATATAAATACGCACACTGGATTTTGTTTTTAATTGCACTTTAGTATGGAAAGTGAGCTGAAATAGATCCATGCATGAGAAATAAAAGGTTTTAATTACTTCTGTATTTGAGGTGTTAAACAGATGAATGCTAAAATATATCAAATCTAAAGTTCAAACATGAAGTTGAAATAGAAGTCTAAAGCCCCTGTCACACTGCACCAACGGATGCAAAGAGGATGTAAAACGGACAAAAAAGCTTGCCATCTGTTTAAGAACGGACAAAAAAGCTTGCCATCTGTTGGTTAACGCGATGTATCCATGCGTACTCACTGCCTCCGTTTTGCTTCCTCTCTTTCCGTCCAGCATCCGTTTATGGACATTTCATCTGCTCAGAAAGTTTTGGTGACTGCTCAAAACTTTTGGCGGAAAATGTATCCAATTCATTCTGTTCTGCATCTGCGAGGCATCCGCTAGGCATCCGTTCTGCATCTGTTACGCATCGCTATATCTGCTAGGCATCCGTTCCGCATCCGTGCAACTCGCATCCGCTCGGACGCAGGGAGGAAGCGGAACGGACGCGAATGGATGCAGAACGGATGCCTAGCAGATGCAGCATGGAAACAAGCATTTTAAAACGGAAAAAACCTTCGCAGAGCGGACCTATCTCGGATATTAAGGATGTCTAGAGGATGCCTAGAGGATGCCTAGAGGATGCAAAGGACACCTATACTGCCTATAAAAAGGGGGAGCCCTGCCGGTGCAGACCTCTGCAGCCTTCATCTGACTCTTCCTCTCCACAGCATCCAGTCATGTCCACCGTGGATTGTAACAAAGTCTCTTTTGGCAGCCACCACTCCTTCTGCAACAGTGCGAAGCCATCTACAGGCTTCTGTGAACTCTACTACGGGAAGAAAAAGAGGCGGCCAAGAAGCGTCTGGGTACGAAGATGGTTCACCGAAGAGCAGAGGACGGACTGTACAACAAGCTGATGGTGGAGCTCAGGAACGAAGGACACTCGGGCACTCCCAGATTTCATGAGGATGCCTCCAGCCATGTTTGACAGAAGTTGTGCAGCGGCTGACACCCAGGTTGACCAAGGCAAACATCAACTTCCGGCCCAGCCTGGAAGACTGGGTCAAGTGGCACTCACTCTGCGCCACCTGGCCTCAGGGACCACTACAGGAGCATGCAGTATGCTGGAGGTGCCACGCAACACCATCAGCATTGTGGTCAGAGAAGTGGTGCAGGCCATCATCGAAGAAACCTGAGGAGCTCTTCAGTGCCCTCCACTGAGAAGGATGGAAGAAAGTTGCATAGCGGGTGTCATAGTATCATAGGTGGAACTTCCCCACACCGTTGGAGCCATCGATGGCAAGCATGTGGCCTGCAAAGCACAGCCAAAATCAGGTCCCCTTATCACAAACTACAGAGGCTTCTTCAGCATCATCCTCTTCGCCATGGTCGATGCTGACTACAAGTTCATGTACATCGATGCTTTCAGGCAACGGCCTCATCTTCAGATGCCCAGGTATACAACGCAAGAGACCTCAAGGTGGGCTGGAACGCAAACCTCATTCATGGGCTTCCCAGATCCAGACCCCTGCCCAATGACACGCAAGATGTGCCCTACTTCATCATGGGGGATGACCCTTCTCCCTCACAACCTACCTCATGAAGCCCTACACCTCCAGATGCCTCACCCGTGAAGAAAGGATCTTCAACTACAGGCTGTCCAGGGCAAGGCGGTGGATGGAGAACGCCTTTGGCAGCCTGGCCAACAGGTTCCAGGTACTTCTCACACCATGCAGCATTGCCCAGAGACGTGAGGAGGATCATGGAAGCTTGCTGCATCCTGCACACATCTCATGTGCACCCGCTACCCCAGTCTGCAGAAACAGGCTCATGGACCTCCAGCAAGGCAATGGGGACATGGAGCCTGGGGAATGGAGGCAAGGGGCGAACCTGATAGACACTGAGGATGGCAAGGCTCCACAGAGCCTCACATGAGGCGCGAAAGAAGCAGCGCAACCTCCTGAAACACTGGTGCAACTCCCCAGGCTGGAGCAGTGGAGTGGCAAGACAGGATGATAGATGCTTAATGGATGCTTCCTTGAGGCTGTCTCATCACACGGATGAGATTGGGCCATGTATGTTGGGTGGGCCTACAATGAACAGGGCATTTAACAAAGAGTTGTGTTTATGTTGACATGTGTGGATGATTGATTACATTGTATTTGATAATAAGGGCCATAGGTGTGGCACCTGTGAAGGTGGACCATCTCAGTCCCACTATGCTTGCACTGGAGGTTTACTATCCCACACCTATTACCCATCCAGAATCAGTCTATTCCCAGGTTCATCCACTCTATCTCAACCCATCCACTGCTATTCTTAACCTATGCCCACAGCTGATGCAAGCTCTCCATAAAACCATTTCTAAAAGTTTTCCAAGCAAGACTTATTAAAAAAAAAGAAAGAAGCAAGTGTGTGAATCAAAAATAGGTTTATTAACAACAAGCTATAAAACAAAAATGAGGTCTCTGGCACTCCTCTTGGTCACTCAGTCTCAGGGGCGAAGGGTCCAGGTGCTGTGGAGTGGCTGGGGCTGGAGTGCTTGTCATCAGTCCTCCAGAAGCAGAAGCAGCAGAAGCCCAGCCCCAGAAGAGTGAGCCATGTGCAGAAGCCCAGCAGAACCAGGTGAGGCCAGGGGTGGGATGGTAGCCCTGTTCCTCTTGCAAGGGCTGGCAGCAGATGGCCTGAGGTTGCTGTGCTTCCGCAATGGTGGTGAGTTGTCTGGCTGGCAGGGAGGCTGGCAGGAACCAAGGCTGGCAGAAGGCTGGCAGGAGGCAGGCACAGGTTGCAGGAAGGCAGAGGAGGCACCGAGCTGGCAGGAGGCTGGCACAAAGGCTGGCAGGAAGGCTGGCAGGGAGGCAGGCACCAAGGCTGGCCAGGAAGGCTGGCAGGAAAGCAGGGCAACCAAGGCTGGCAGGCAGACATGAACCAAGGCGTGGCAAGAAGGCAGGCGCAAGGCTGGCAGGCAGACTGGCTGGCAGAAAGGCTGGCAGGCAGGCAGGCAGCAAGGCTGGCAGAGGCTGGCAGCAAGGCTGGCCAGCAGGCAGACAGCAAGCTCGGCAGGGAGATTGGCACGGGAGGCTGGCAGCAAGGCTTGCAGCAAGGCTGCAGGCAGGCATGCAGCAAGGCTTGTAGGCAGACATGCAGGCAGGCAGGCAAGGCTGTCAATCCATCCAGCAGCAGGTCTTCCTGCTGAATGGTGACCTGCTTCCGAGATGCTCCCTTATATATCCATGGGCTTACGCAATGCATCCTCCCCGCTATGTGCAATTAACACTAGGAATCTGTTAGGCTTCCGCTGGTGCATCTGCTGGGCTTCTGCTCTGCATCCGCTTCATCCGCTCGCGTCCCACGCTGCATCCACTGTCTATCTGTCCACATCCGCTCGCTTGCTGAGGTCCCCCATCCCGCCATCCACTCCCATCCGCTTCCATCCGCTAGGCTTCCGTTCCGCATCCGTTTTCCATCCACTCTGCGTCCTCCCTGCGTCCGTTCCTTTCCATGTTATCCGCTCCGGTTATGCAAATTTTTGCCCCTTCTGAGAGCGGACAACAATGGATGGAACATTTTTCTCGTCCGTTGTGTCCTTTTTACTAACGTTTTGCATCCCTTGGGCAGTGTGACAGGGCCTTAAGCAACAGGCAAAGTCAGATTCCCAAGACAGAGCCTAAGTATTAGCAATAAAGGTCAATTAGAAACCAAGTCTAGAGACAAGTATTAATACCTCTCTAACTACTAACTACTCTAACTAAATAACTACTAACATTGCTTATCCAGAATTAAGGCCTTATAAAGTAGAGCCTTTGGGTTCCAGCAATGCTCATGTTATGAGATATTAAGCTCTTTGGAAGAAACTTCTTGCCCAAAAATCTATTGCTCCAGCAATTCGCTTTTCAGTTACATGCTGGATCTTAATCTNCTTTGGAAGAAACTTCTTGCCCAAAAATCTATTGCTCCAGCAATTCGCTTTTCAGTTGCATGCTGGATCTTAATCTCCCAGGAGCTTTGATAGGCTGTGGCTTATTCTTTTTTTTTTTGCTCACAAGCTTCCTAAGTAAGGTCTCTGAATGTGCCTCTAAGGCAATTGAAATAAATTTACATATTCTACGAAACATGTGATTTTACAAAATTACACTCATAACATCACAATTGTACAATTTAGGAATACCCTACCTTCTCTCCAAGCTGTCTTCTTGGGAGCTTAGGCAAAATAATAATAATAACAATAACAATAACAACAACAACAACAACAACAACAACTATTATTATTATTATTATTATTATTATTATTATTATTATTATTATTATTAGTGACCCATCTTGTGGTTCAAGGCCACTCTGTTAATTTCTCTTCCCCATTTTTTTTTTTAATCTTCATAGGAAGCCAGAAAATATTCCATTGGGCTTCAGGGATGCAATGGTAGAAGAAGACTATAAACAAATGAGGTAGAGAAAGCCTGAAATATTGAAATGAATGCTTAAATTTGTTTTATTTATCAACTTGTATAGTACTCCAATCCCTGAGATGGTTTTAGGCTTGGGCCAGTTACAGTTGAGAATTAGGGCATGAAGTTAATATTTCTTGATACATCAAGTATTTATCTCCTGAAAAGAGCTTCTTCCCCAAATTCTGTTTCTCTAACCCAGAATTAAATGGGTACTTTGTTAATCAGTCAGTCAGAATAGAACTGGAAGAAATAGACCTTGGAGGTCTTCTAGTCCAATCCCCTGCTTAAACAGGAGAGCTATACAATTTGAGACAAGTGGCTGTCCACTGCCACTCACCACTGTCCAGTTTCTTCTTAAAAACTTCGAGTGATGAAGCACCCAGAACTTCTGAAGGCAAGCTGCTCCACTGGTTAATTGTTCTCACCATTAGGACGTTTCTCCTTAATTCCTGGTTACTTCTCTCCTTGATTAGTTTCCATCCATTGTTTCTTGTCTTGCCTTCTGGAAAATAATTCCCNGGTTAATTGTTCTCACCATTAGGACGTTTCTCCTTAATTCCTCTTACTTCTCTCCTTGATTAGTTTCCATCCATTGTTTCTTGTCTTGCCTTCTGGAAAATAATTCCCTCCCTCGAATACTGGAATACTGCTATTGTGTTACCTCTAGTCCTTTCTCTAGAGTTGCCATATCCAGTTCCTGCTCTGTTGCCAGTACCAATATATGTTACACACACACATGACACAGCTAGATGCAGGACAATTTAACAATTCTATTTAATTATTTAAAATACATAAACATTATTTTAATTTTTGCCATTAACATTTCATTCTGTCCTTCTTATTGCATCCTTTCTTTAATGATTCTATTCTACCATTTCTTTGGTATCAGTGTAACTCTTGTTCCACAGTGAGTTGTCTGTGGTGATCTGGCCATGGCAATTTGGCTGTGGCAAGTTGGCCATGGCGAGTTGTTATAGACCCTCTCATAATAGCCCCAGTTTCATGCTGGAAAGATAGTCAACAAGAGGTGCCCTGCTTCCCATCATGGGAGCCTAAAACAAGCATCTCTTCCCAAAGTACCAAAGCTTAATACAAATCTTGTATTGAGGTGGCTTATGTTTCTCTCTCACCTAGAGATATGTATTGGAAGAGTTATTGCATGCTAGTCTGTGCCTAATGATTGGACACATGCAGATGAGACTTTGAGAAGACTCTTTACTGTATGCTCTGATTTCTTTTCTAGGAAAACTAACTGCCTCTGTGCTGAAATGATAGAACAGTATCTGTCATTAAAATAATTTTAAAAAGTGACAAGTCTTTGCATGTGTTGCATTTGGATCTATTTCTTCTAAACCAATCTGCATTAAACATGACTATATTGCTTCTCCAAAACGTAATATCTGAATACTTTTAAGCTTCAAGTAATTAAGAAAAAAGCCAGATGGTACTATAACTCATCAGCATATTTCAGTTGTGTTTGTTGGCATTGCCCCAGGATTCAATTACATTGGCAAGCAGTAATATAGTTTATCAAAGATTATGTAGATTATGACCTCTCTATGGATCCAGTAAATGTTCTCTTATGCAGCTATAAACTGAAAGTCGAGAACTATGAAGTTCCTTTTTTTGTAATAAAAAAGAGGATTTTTTTAAAAAGAAAAGAAATAAAAAAGAAAAAAATATGTTTCATAAAATGCAGAGAAAAGAGCAATAAATAAAAAATATAAAAAGCAAAACATATTCAGGAGAAACATATAATTGTGATGAGAGTTATGCTTAATTCTTTACATACACTTCACAACATCTTAAAAGCATTGTAAATAGACTAGAATGGGTTTTGAAAAGGGAAGCAAAATGATCTAAAGTACTAGATATGTACACATATATTTATACCTACTGTTACTGTATATAGATAGATATGGATATATACAGAGAGAGAGAGAGAGAGAGAGAGACAGACAGACAGACAGACAGACAGAATCCTTTTTTTTCTTTTTTCTTTTGCAAACTCAAGGTGGTATACTTTGGAATTCCACTCCACTCCCATTTTTTTCCCAAAGCTTTAGAGCATGATAATACACTGTCTTCCTATTCAGAAAAATTAGAGTCATTGTCTCACAATCACCCAGTGAGCTCCACAGTGGAGTGATGTCCACATTCAGCATTCTGATCACTATACCCTTTGGTTGCATCAAACAGGATATGAAAAGGTGCCAAAATGCCTTTCCTTCGAGGATTCGATTTTCCTGCTGGGAGAGCTCTGGTGCAAGGATATGGACAACTGCTTGAAAGCTGGATTTTTTTATTTTTCAGGAAGGAAGGAGACAGCAAGAAGTCTGCGTTCCTGGGCTAGCTACCTTCGTATGGTAAGTCCCAGGTTCTTATACCCTTTTCTCCTTTTGTGTGTGAATGTTCATTATTTGTGTTTAATGTTTCAAATCCTGTCAGTTTGTCTTTATGCCCTCTGGAGGGCAAACTCTGTGGGGTGCGGAAGGGAAACTCTGTGGGGTGGTTTGATTGTATTATTGGTTTTTTTCCTAATCTCTTTTAGCTTTACAATGGTTTTCTATATTTGTTGTGTGGCAATCTCCTGTCTGTTTCTTTTGTAATTTTTTTGTGTCTTTTGTCTGTTTGTTTTGCTTATTTGGTATGTCCTGTGTTTGTAAGGGTTTTATTTTCTTATTTGTCTAGTTTTCTTAATTACTTGGGCTTTTGTCTATAGGGATTCTTTAATACCTTTTATTTGATTATTTTCCAATGTAAGTTTGTATTATGGCTGGCCTGATGTTCCCTTTGGGCTTTTCCTGCTTGAGTGACACTATTGTCTTGGTGAGGTTTTCTTTCCACAATCCTTCATTTTTTTATTTTTTATTTTAGAGGGTGGTTTCTGATTGAGTGTCTTGGTATACTTGGTATTCGTGATTAATCTGGATCATCATCATGGCTACCTGTCTCCCCTTTAATTTTCTCTTCTGAGAGGGGATACAGGCCTTTAGGCAGCTAAGGCAGAGTGGTATGCATCAACAGAGGCAACACATGAGGGCTCCAAAGACACAAATGGTGGCTATGGTTGTCATAAGGATTTTGAGCCTATGGAAATCTGGCATCCACGAGAAGAGCCAGGAATGATTGCTCATGACCAATATTCTGAGCTAGCTCTTTCAGGTGGTGGATGTCTGAGGTTTTGTTCAGATTGAAGCAACACATCCCGTGGAATGTTTTGCAGCCATAATTATGCTTCAAGAGGAGGAAGTCTCTTGCTGCCCTATTCTCCAGGGTGGCTTCTCTGACCTCCCCCAGTTCTCTGTTAAGGACATCCAGGGCATGGGATGTCAAATTTAAGCCTTTTGCTATGATACATGCTAGGCTATTCAAATTTCTAGAATTTTGCACTGCCAATCCAGGTACCCCTACCAGGGATATTGCCAATGAGACATATTCTTTTGGTTGATAAAGGGAAGACTTTGAGTCACCAGTCTGAGTCATAGGTTGGAAGGCTCTCCTGTATTGTCTCTTGTAAGAATGGCATTAAGCAATGGTAACACTTCCAAAGTGCAGGGGCCATCGGGTCGAGCATGTTGCAGGAAGCGTAATTGAGTAGGCTTTTTAAAGCTACCAAAGGAAAAACCACCCTGGGTGGCATTCACGTAACTATATTGAACAAATGTATGGCGTCTCTGTGTAGTTGCGATTTTATTCTGTGTTGCTAAAGACCTGGTGACATTCCTGTGACCCCCTAGGTGTGCTGCCACCCATGACATTGACCAGAGGTTTTACTACCAATGCAGGTTTGAGTGCCTGTTTTAGTAGCCTATGTTCGTAGTCAAAGTTTAAAATGGTGAGTTATTTATGTGTAGCTTGCCGTCAGGGGGACGAATGGGGTGGCAGTGTCGGTCGCATCTAAATCCTCGCCCCTGTGTGGCTAACGCTAGGTTTCAGTCTGGTGACGAGAGTTTGTAGGCGCCGGCCGTTAGCTAAAAATGCTTTCGTAGGAGTCAAAAGTTCTAAATGTGGTGTAGTTGATGATGTTATGTGGCCTAGTTGCCATTCCCATTAGGCAGTGGTTAGATGTCCTTGACTGATTTCCTCCTGCTAAGCAAAAGTTAGTGGTGTTAGGTATTTCTCTTGCTAAATATTCCCATACGTTTCCTTTCTCTGGGATAAGCTTTGGTTCCAGGAATGCAGTTGCTTGTGTTACAAGTGTTACAACTGTTACAGATTAATAATAATACATAGTATATATTGCATTTCATGTTTTCCATTGCTAGATTCTTTTTTCCCTCCCCCTCTTTTTTTTGTACAATGTAAAAAATATTAAAAAAAGGGTATAGGTCAAGTATCAAAATTATTAAAAGTCTGGCTTAAAGTCTCTTTCTTTTTAAAAAATTACGAAGAAAAAAGGGAAAAGAGAAAAAAATGGAGAAGGTGAGAGAGAGAGAAAAAATAGAGTTTTATACCTCAGCACCTGGGAGTCCACTCAACGTTTGCACTTGTTCCTCATGGTTATGTGGTTCAAGGTGTTTGAAGAATGCTGCAAACATCCATTGATCTGTGTCCAGATTTTTCTTGAGTTTGATGGGTGGGATTGATCGTGGTGGAGTTTATGGTCTGTGGAGTATATGGTCTGTGACTACTGGCTTTGCGTGTGTCCAATATATCCAAGATTCTCATTCTGCAATCTTCATGGTGGTGTGTGTAGTCAGAAAACTTGGTAGGGTCCTTTCCACCTGGGTTGTAAAGGTGAGGTTCTGGTGAAGAACTTAATCCACACCCAATCTCCTGGCTCATATGAGTGCAGGGCTTCTTCCAGGGTAAGGTCTGTGTCAGCGCACTCTGTGTCCAGAGGGTCTGTAGTCTCTTTTGCAGGGCTGATAAGATAAGAGAAGACACATATCCCCCTTATCTAGGCTGAGGGAATGAGGATCGAGGCCTTGTAGGGTATCGGGGGGGGGGGGGCGACCAAAAAGGATCTCAAAAGGGAGAAATACCTATGTCCTGTCTTGGTCTAGTTCTGATATATAAAGAGAGCAATTGGAGCACTTGTTGGCCAGGGAGAGGTGTGTCTCCTGACAGAGTTTGCTCAGAGTTTGCTTTTAGCTCTTTGTTTGCTCTCTCCACGGCTCCTGATGATGTCAGAGAATTGGGCACATGGAGTTTTGGGTAATGCCCAGAGCCTGGAATATATGTGTGAGGACTTGTGCTATGAAGTGTTTTTCCCTTATCCATGTCCAGAATGGTGAGGACACTGAACCCAGGCAAAATGTCCTTGAGGAGGTGTCTGGCTGTTTCTAGGCAGTAGCATGGCAGCATGGGAAGGCCTCTACCCAGTGGATTAGTTGGTCCTTACAGACAAGAGCATATTGATACCCATTTGCCTTAGGTAGTTGTATATAATCCATTTGGATCTTTTCAAATGGTTTCTGTGCCCAGGGTCTTCCTCTTTCATGAAGTGTTTTTCTGGAGGTGGTATTATTTGCTTGGCAGGTTTGGCATGTTGTGGCTATTCTTGTGGCCTCACTATAGGCTCCAGGTGCATACCATACCCTTCTGATGGCATCCATCATAGCTTGTGTGCCACAATGTCCCTTTGTATGTAGTCTTTGGCAAAATTAGCCTTAGGAGACAGTCGTGGGGCTATAGGTCTGCCATCAGGGACTCTCCAAAATCCTTGCTCAAAAAACTGCTGAAAAATTTCCCATTGTTCAGATTCCCCTTTATCTATAAATTGTGTGTATGTATTTCTAGTTTTGTTATTAAGGCTGGTGTCATGATGGTTGAGGTTAGAGGTTTGGTTGCCACCCATTTGGCTGTTGCATCTGCATATTGGTTTCCTTTTGTTATTGTAGAGCAAGGGTCTTCAAACTTAGCAAGTTTAAGTCTTGTGGACTTCAACTCCCAGAATTCTTGAGCTAACATGACTGGAGAAGGAATTCGGGGAGCTGAAGTCCGCAAGTCTTAAAGCTGTCAAGTTTGAAGATCCCTGCTTTACAGGGTAGAATCAATTGGTGGCTTATTTGCAGAAATACTAGTTCTCTTTGAAACAATAGAAAAGAATTTTTCACAGTAAGAAGGGTTTGACAATATAAGCACATTACTTAGAATGTCCCAAAGGTGTTTTTTACAGGAGGCAACTGGACTTTCTTGTTTTTCTTTTGACGATGTTTTGTTTCTCATCCAAGAAACTTCTTCAGCTCTGACTGAAGAAGTGGTGGGGAATGGAAAGGATGGTGGAGAATTGTAAGGATTTATATTCCTGCAGACAACTGGTCATTTGCATTCTTTGAGAGAGTTGTTGCAGCCACTTGGAGATAGTGCCAATATGAGTGGAACCTTCTTGACTGCAAGAGCCTTCTTCAGGAGTTCTCATAAGAATTTCTGGCTTCTGTTTGCTCCCAGGACACTTCCCTGAGGCCCAGGAGCCAAAAAACAGAGTGTGTGTGTGTGGGGGGGTGTTGCATTCCCCCCCTGCACTCTGTTTTTTGCCTCCTGGGCCTCAGGGAAGCCTCCTGGGTGAAACAATAAGACAGCAAGGAGGATCCCAGCACAGCTAATCATTGGAACAGCTGACCGTCAGGAGGGAAAAAAAAGAAATACCATAAGGAGTGACTGGGCAGGGAGGAGAGGGGTGGGCGAAGAGGGGCAGGACCAGCCGGGGACAATTTACCGGTTCTCCAAACTGTGCAGAATCGTAACAACTGGTTCTACCGAACCAGTCTGAACCGGTAGAATCCCACACCTGACTTGTACTATAGTTCACTATAGTGATATATAATATTATAGTATATGATAGTAACCAAACAGTTGTATAATAGAGTACATTAATAGTTTTAGTAATAGTAATTAATATAGTAATATAAAAATAATACCAATAGGTTAGAGACAATAGAAAGCATTCACATATTGCATAGCTTGTAAGTTTCACATTTCACTTTTATATCTTGGTTATTTTTTTTTTTTCAGAATAAAGCTTCTCTTCAACTCTTATAGCAAGAAATGAAAAAACCTGCCACATAGCAGGCAAACCGACTGGCTACAAGTACATTGGCATCCCACAGTATCATGGGAGCCACAATGAAGAGGCAAGAAAGACAGCAAAAATCACAAAAGAATAAAATAAGATATCTAAAGAGCCAAGATTCACACCATCAATATGCATGCCCTGCCAGTATCAAATACTCTACCAATGTAGTAAGCTGGTCAAAGGAGGACATGAAGGCTGCCAGTAAAGACTTGGAAGGTCCTCACAATGTATGGAGGTTTCCATCATAAGTTCAACACCCAGAGACAGTACATCAGGCACAAAAAGAGTAGTGGTATCTGGTGAGTGTCAAAGTTACTATTCTGGAAAAAACCCAGAGCACACAGGAGTATATCAATAAAATGGCACCTAAATATGAACTTCTGAAAAAATGCCAGAGGCAGCAGCAGACATGGGAGGAAGATCAAGCAGAAGAAGTACCATGGCAAGACAAGATTCTGCATCTACCATTGATAGACAGCTGAGGTGGCTGACATTGAAAAATCCTGCCAGTGGCTGGAAAGGATATCTCTGAGACACTGATCATAGCAGCACAAGAACAAGCTTTAACCACCAGATCCATACCACACTAGTCAGAACCCGATGAAGACTGTGCAGAGTGGCCACAGAGACAGTCTGATACACAATGATAAAGTGTAAGAGGCAGGTAGAAACAGCATATGTGAATAGGACAACCCAGTAGCTGATGTAATGTGCAAGAACATCTGCACAGTTATTTGGTTAGACCCTCCCAAATCCAGATCCTGTAGGACTTCCAGATCCAGGCCAATCAACCAGACAGTGTGATAGTAAACATCATTGTAGATAGATATAGTAGTGCCAAATGAGAGCAACTTCAGGAAAGAGTATGACAAGAGAAATACAAGGACCTCCAGGAGGAATTAGAGAAGTTGTAGAAAGTGAAGACAAAGTGACCCCAGTGGTGATAGCAGCATGTAAGACTATGACTCCTAACTGGAAGAATGACTCCAAAAATGGGACGGTCAGAGTTTTCTGTCCAGAAGGTAGAGCAGAAAAGCCATGATTCTGTGCAGAATCTCAGACTCCCAGGCAGTTCCCACTCCCACTCCAATTCAGCAGTTCGAATCCCTAGCACTGCATAATGGAGTGAGGTCCTGTTATTTGTCCCAGCTTCTGCGAACCTAGCAGTTTGAAAGCATGTAAAAATGCAAGTAGAAAAATAGGGACGAATTTGGTGGGAAGGTAACAGCATTCCGTTCACCTCCGGCGTCTGGTCATGCCGGCCACATGACCACAGAGATGTCTTTGGACAGCGCTGATTCTTCAGCTTTGTAACGGAGATAAGCACCATCTCCTATAGCCAGAAACAACTAGCATGTAAATGTGAGGGGAACCTTTACCTTTACCTACATTATATTCTGCCAATTGCAAAGCATTTAAATTATGGCTTCCAAATCAAGACAAGCATCATAATCCAGACTAAAACCATCACCATCATTATCTAAGGGTAGAGGGAGCACACTTTTTGGTAGCTTTCCAAAGATTATCTCATGCAAATTGTATACCTGCCTGAAATTCATGAGACTGAACAGCAAATGGTAAGAATATTTATCCATGTAAAGTCCTATGTAAAAAGGTTGTAACTTGAGTTTAAAATTTGGAGCTGAAAGAGAACAGAACAGCATACCACTGAGAGGGGGGAAAAAGAATGATAATTGAAGAAGCCTTCCCACAGGGAACAAATAATTAAAATGCTAATAGACCTAACTAGACTCAGGGATGGTTGTTCAAACATCTTCCCAGTGTAGATAGACATGATAACAAGTATATCATGTTTTTATTTCTTCACATGAAATTTTATTTGAAGTACTTTGAACATTCTTTTAAGAATAAAAACTGTTCTAATATGATGTAAATGACAAATGTTTTATATATTGAAAATGTACTATGGCAATTATAGGACCCTGCTTTTTATAAAGTCATGCAAGAAGATAAAGGGAATGAATCTGGCTGTCGCCAACCTCCAAACATCAGTATATTAATGCTAAAATCCATATTAGGTCAGTACTGTAGGTGCCATGTGTTAGATCAATTCAAAAAGGTGTAATAAATGTACCAACTTTTGAATTCAGATTTCTTTTCCTAATATCCTTTGGGATGACTCTGGACACAGCCTGAAAACACATCAGATTTGGTAGCTTACATGTACGCTGTTCAGCTTCTACTGACTGAGGCCAACAGCATGAAAAAGCTTGTTTCATACACCTTGACTTTTCCAATCATTTATTTTTAACAAGAAGCTGGTGGCATAAAAATCCTCCAAAAGGCTTTTGGTTTGTTTGGTGTGTGTGTTTTTTTTTAGAATGCTGCAGTGAAAGGCTGAGAGGAGCCTTTGCTTACAGAACTGACTGAACTTCTTCAAAGCTTCTTGGCTTCCACAAATGTTATAGGATTAGAATTAGTATATACTAAAGTTCCCAATCCTGAGATTATCTCATGAGGTTTTCTAGACTGGATCACTTTGATGAAAAGGAAAGATGGCTTCCACTGAAGCAATTGACTGAAGCCATTTAAATCTGCCCTGTTCCATTAAGGCAAATCCTATTTGTTAATTTGAACTGCTTTATAAAAATGACTATTACGACACATAGATCTGTTAATTACAAGTAATGTACAAACCCAACCTATAATTAACTGCTGATATGGCTTAAATATCAACTTGGTGAAGAGTACTTAGATGTTACAGTTTTGTTCTTAGATTATTCTGAGTTCAGCTATGCAGAAATAGATTTTTAAAATTGTCCATTTTTCATTCTTCCTTTATAAACATTCTAACCATTTCTCAAGCGCAGGACTCCCATTTAGCAATGATAGCAGCACCAAACTGAAATAAGTAGTGACTGGTATTTCCTTATAATGCCTTTCCCAGGAACTGAATCTTCTTCATAGCATTATTCCTGTGCAACCACAGGGTCTGCTTGTCATCAAAGCTGTCTCCATTTGGCTGACACCAGGGCATCTTCAGTGGTGATGCCCAATTGCCCATGCATTTTATGTCCTCCTACGGTGATCCATCCACTGTTTCTTGGGTCTTCAAAGGGGTCTCAGGTCATCAGGGTCCATCTATATGACTGCCACTGAGTCTTCTTTACCTCATATGATGTGTCCATACTATCTAAGTCTTCCTTCCCACAATTTTACTATGATTGGTGCGACTCCCAGTCGACGTTGGCTATCATTGTTCATGGCGTGGTTGAATTGCATTAGTCCTAGTCACCATTGGAGGCACCATTTCCCAGGACTGAAGAGGAATGTTAACAGGCTGCCAGCTACTACAAAAAAAATATTGTGCGCTAGAAGGTGTTTCCTTATACATTAAGCCATGGTGGCACAGTGACAGAATGCAGTATTGCAGGCTAATTCTGCCAACTGCCAGCAGTTCAATTCTGACTGGCTCAAGATTGCTTTCTGTCCTTCTAAGATTGATAAAATGAGGACCCAGATTGTTGGGTAAACTGCTTAGAGAAGGCTGTAAAGCTCTATGAAGTTGTACATAAGTAAGTGCTATTGTTATTGTTATTTCCTCTACTACCATATAAGACTGAATAAGTTAAAAAAAAACCCTTCTAAATTCCATTTTGAGAAAAATTTTAAAGTAAATTCTCTGTTATTTGTCTGCCTGACACTGGCTCTGGGAATCATAGTTAATTTTGTTCCATTTCATATTAAAGACCTCAAATTAACCCACACAAATTACTCTCATACTGAGTAGCATTTGGAATCTCTGCTTAGCTGGATTTCCTCAGCCATATAGTCTCCAATAAGTGTCTTTAGTCTGTATCAGCAAGCTTCCATAATAAACTGCTCCCTTAGCTTAGTAAGCAGAATATCACATTACATACATATCCAATTTCTCTTTTTATAATTATGGATTTATTAGCCATAATTAATTTCATCTATTATTATGAACAGTTTATGAGGTGTGTAGTGGCCTCTGCTGGTACAAACGCTAAAGTCAGGAAAAATTAAATCATGAACAAACGCATTTGATCCTTTGACTTTCCTGCTTTCTTTTGCTGTCATCCCAGTTAACTCAAAATATTTTTTTCATAATCAGTCTCTGTGAAAGCTTCTTTTAATTCTTCCACATGCACATGTAAACTATATAAACTAATAATACATGAAAAAGTGATTGATGTTTCTTTCTTTAAAGTATACCTGATATTCTATGAAGCTTAACAGGTGCAAAACAAAGGAACTAAAGCAGCACCACATTTATAGTTTAAATTTTCACATTGAATTAACTAACATTATCTATTAGAAGATGATATAATGTATGTTTTCATTTACTTAATCTTTATCATGAAAGTAATAAAGAAGAAAACAAATATTTTTAGTGATTTTTTTCCATTGAGGAAAAGATTAAATCAGCAGTATAAAACATGTGATCTTCCAGATTATGTTTGATCTCAATAGCTAAGGAAGATTATCCGAATATTTGGAGGGCCATGAATTCCCAACACTTTCAACTGAACCAAAGACAGGAAAAAGGAAGTCTGTACTTAGGACTTCTGAAGCTTAGCTTGATTCATTCCTTATTAGTTTATTGATGTAGAAGATAAGGCTGAGCCAGAGGGAGGAGTCAAGTGTGACATCAGTTTTGAGTCTCTGCACCCACAAGAGATCTAAGTCTGGCCCACCTTGAATCCCATTGATTCTGATCTACCACCAGTTTGTTTTGATCGTTACTAGTTTAGTAACGATCAAAACAAATTGTACAGAGAGTTAGCAAGCTGTATTTATTTGAACCGCCTTGTTTCCTGATTTGCATCTGACAGTTTGTTTGTGACACAGGGCGGCATGCAACACAGAGAAAAAAATAATATATAAAGCTTATTATTAATAAGGCTGAGAACAGATATTAGGATTAGAACAGATGTTAATAATAATGGAGCCACTTCACCATCTCACTAGTTTCCTTGGAGTTCCAAGGCCTGATGGCAGAGCCATTCACTCCTTCCTGTGGAAGCCATAGCTTAAATATGCATTGCTTGATTTCTTCTTTACCCTCAATGGAAAATTGATAAGAGAGATATTTAGGATAATGGGCAATGTTTTGTTCGGAAAACACACGAGGTAGACCGGGTTCCAACAACAAAGGCTTTATTCAAACAACAGTCAGAATAGGAACACTTTGGCTGCAGCCGAGGCTAGCCTTTTATACAGGCTGGCCTGCCTGCTTTCAGCCTATGACATTCTCTTGAATTTGCCACCTTTCAGCAGCTCCTTGGATTGGTTCCTAGTGAACCAATCCACTTCTTACTTTACTGGGCCAATCAGAAGTGTAGTCTAGGAGTCAACCATTTACATATAGAACAGGCAACTTGGTGCCCATTATTGGTTCCATTTTAATTCAGTCTTTCCCAGGGTAGCTT
Organism: Laticauda laticaudata; assembly: GCA_004320025.1. Lineage (NCBI taxonomy): Eukaryota > Metazoa > Chordata > Lepidosauria > Squamata > Elapidae > Laticauda > Laticauda laticaudata. The sequence goes on from BHFT01058594.1 coordinate 38,277, forward strand.
TACTTGCATATTTCTGATCTGTGTCAGATTTCAGTTCCCATGATCATTTACGGTTTTCCTCCTCCTTACATGCAGTACCAGCTGGATCATGATCACCCATTTAATTAAGCATATGTAATGCATCATAATTACTGGGATTTGCAAATCAGACCAGTTTTCAGCCATTTCACTATTTATCCTGGAGAAGAAATGGAAAGAGGCATTTATTTATACAGTAGATAACTGGACAATGAATAATGAATGTCAAAATACAACATAGTCTTCACGATGGTTTGATTATATCTCCAAGATTAAAATAACTCATTATTTGAATGTGTGATCCAGTTATCAAAGCATATTCCCATTTCCCCTTTTAATTGGAATTAAAATTGACAGTTTGACATAAAGCTGAAGGCAAAGATTATGGATTAGTGTGATAGCAGGTGGCCTCCTATGCATTGTCAAAAATGATATGTGTGGTCAAAAATGAGTACAGTAATTTGCATTAATATTGTTGCATGTATCTGCTTACATATGCATAATAGAAATATAGTACATCAATTTAAATAGGGAAAACAGAAATTGGATATTGTACTTACTTAGTCTCCTGTCCCAGGGCTGTTGATGATCATCTACCTTCCTGAAAGTTCATTTTTTTAAAGTGGACATGATTGCAATAGTCCTTCAAATATTATGTGCCTTCAGAGAGAAAGCAGTTGTCAGAGCCCTTCAAACAGAGCACTGTTTCTCATAGTTGTTAATTTTAAAATGTATGGACTTTAACTCCCACAATTTCCCAGCTAGCGATCTGTCTGGGAGTGTCCTCACATCTTAAAATCGAAGAACACTGAAATAAGTGTTGCCTGATTTGTGGATTCCCTAAATTGGCCCAATGGTGATACAACTCAATTATGTAATAGAATAGGTACTCTTATGGTATGGAAAGAGGTTAGGGTCCTTTGTGTGGCAATGGTGGGTGCCATCAGAGAATCACGGCCATGACCTCTGCTTAGGTGGTAATACAGTAGAATTTCTGGTCACAATCGCCGCCTGAGTATGGGTTCATGACCAGAATCAAAAATTTTGTGAATTTTTTGGTCAGAAGTCGATTTGGTCAGAAGCGTCCATAACCAGAAGTTCTACAGTATTAGGAAATAAAATATTTAGAGCATCATAAGGTGATCCAGACACCTTATGTCTGTGAAATTAAGACAGCTGAGTGAAATTAAGACAGCTGAGCACTAACTCAGGGCTATCAACTTTTTCTACAATCCTTGATCCTACCTGGAAGAAAAATCATTAATTAGCTCAGGCATCTGGCAAAACATGTTCTTCCTTCCTTCCTTCCTTCCTTCCTTCCTTCCTTCCTTCCTTCCTTCCTTCCTTCCTTTCTTTCTTTCTTTTTCTTTTCTTTCCTGACAATCTTTTGTTTGTCCCTTTTCCTTCATTTTGTTAGATGAGCACATCTGCAATACTTGTGCCTTGAGAAAACTGAAAAAATGTAGCAATTCTTTAGTTCTTAGGAATCATGCTTTTTAAAAAATGGCCCAGTATTGCTGTTAAATTTTCTGCAACTGTGACATTTTGAGGATCTTTTAATTCCGATGGTAAATGTGTCTGGTTTTGTGTCCATGCACAGTAAGCAATACTTTTATCATTGTTTTTGTTTTCGTTCATAGTCACATAGAGAAAAGTGTCCCCATAGAGACAACTGAGGATATATAACTTTGAAACAATTACTTTACAAGTCTGCACAATAATTTTAACATTAAAATGCCAATAGTGAGAAAAAATAAAATGAATTGAACAGATGTGCAGGGAGTTGTAGATATTCTATTTCACAGTTAAGATTCTTAGTCTTATTGATTTTCATTAATGAAGTGCTTCCATTGTCCTTCTGGCTACATGAATGTAAATAGAATTCTCTACAAACAAGGTTAAGTTAAAATGGAAGCTTCTTAGTCAAAAATGTCATCAGAGACCAAACCTTTTTTTTAAATTACAAACATGTTTGGCCTTTCTCTTCCTCCTCTGTTCCTTGCAATGTAAGGCATATTTAATATGCTCTTCCATCAGTGCTTACATTTCAACATCCTCTCCCTACTATTGTTCTTCTTACATGGAAAAGAAGATTCTTACCTGTTCTGTATAAAGAATAGTAGACTCCTAATACAGGATTCTGATTGGCTAAAAAACCTGAATGGGGATTGGTTCAATAGGAACCAATCCACGAAGCTGCTCAAAGGCGGCAAAACTAAATACCTGTCATTGGCTACAAGCCGGTAGGCAAAAGCCTATAAAAAGGCTGCCGCGGCTTGAGCCAATGTTCCGTTTCTCAACTACTGTTAACTAATAAAGACTTTGTTGTTGGAACCCGGTCTACCTCANAATACCTGTCATTGGCTACAAGCCGGCAGGCAAAACCCTATAAAAAGGCTGCCGTGGCTTGAGCCAATGTTCCGTTTCTCAACTACTGTTAACTAATAAAGACTTTGTTGTTGGAACCCGGTCTACCTCACGTTTTTCCGGATGGAACACTGGCCATGTACAATAATTCATTATATTGGTCAAGGAGTCATAGTACAGACAGTAGATGACAAAGTATTGTAAATTGGCTTCAGGGTGGCAAACGAGTGAGACAAGCTCCTTATTTATTCAAAGGTTATGATGAATACATATTAAGGGAAGCTGGATTGGAAGAAGATAAGTGTGATTTTAAAATGGGAGGAAGAAGCATCAATAATTCATGCTATGCCAAAAAAAATCTGATAGCCAAAAATGCAAAGGATATCTAAGTTTTAGTAATAAAAATCAAGGCACATTAAAAAAAAATGGGACTAAAATTAAATATAAAGACAACCAAACTATTGATAACAATGAGCCTTAGAACCAGTGGTGGTATGTTACCAGTTCACACCAGTTTTAGCAATCTGGTAGTGCTGGTCAGCAGTTGGCCCTGTCTACCCACTCTGTCCTTCCCTATCCTATAGTTCCTTTGTTTGTAGCTCAGCTGACAGGTGCGGCAGAGTGGATTGCCATGTCTCAGCTGTTTTACTCACCAGCACTGGCAGTAAGTTTTCATGCTTAAAATTGCTCATTTTAGAATGTTCCCCCCCGCGCGCCCTTACAGAACCGGTACTAAAATATTTTGAATTCCACCACTGCTTAAAACTGACAATGATTGCATACCAAAATGGATAATACCTGCCTTCTAGGAGGCACCTAAAAGGAAAGGAACAAGCAGTCAAGATGTACAGTACAGACTTGATAGAGTAGCCATGATGGATTTGAAAGATATTCAGATGCTGCAACACACAATTTTTGGGCTCAGGTTGCCTCACTTGATTATAGAGCCCCAGATATGTACAAGTGAGAACATATACAGTATATTAAGCACAAGTGGCCTGTTTACTGGTAAGACAACAAATGTCATTATAATGTAGTTTTGTTCTTCCATCTCCTGTTTTCAAAGCTATGTGGTTCAAATATATAACATAACATTCTGCAAATTAAGGTAAAATAATGCTCTACTAGACACAAGCAAAATATCACACATCTGGTTATATTATTCCTTCGCAGCCAGGTTTCAGCAAGGAATGTTGAATTCTATTGCTATCTGTGCAACCTCCAAAATTGGTAAAATTTCATCTAAAATTCATGGGAGGAGAAAAACGTACTGTTCATTAGAGAAGAACATTTTAAAGGACTTCATAAGCTCCTTGGCTCATCATTATTTCATTTAACTAGCTCGTTTTCACTGCTTTGCTCCAAGGTGTATCTATCTAGCTCTTGCCATTATACATTAGTTTTTCAGTAATTTTCTTCTAGCTAAATAAACTGCGGCTTTTCTTTTTATTGCAACAATAGAAGATTTCAGATACTGCTTTTGAGTCATGGTACACAATAACAGAAACAATGTTGAGTTAACTGAGGTGTAATCCTGCAGTAAAAATCTACTGTTCCTTCGGGAAGGGAAAATTATACATTTTTTTCTCTGCTAGGCATCAATTTGTATCTCTGGTATGGCTTGAAAAAATCAAATTGGTCCGAGCAGTGAATGAAACAGTCAAAGTATCACAACTGTTCTACTGTAATCTTCCTTTTCTCTTTACAGGGCAACTTGGCAATTAACCACTTATTCCAATGGTTATCAACTTGTGGTCTGTGACTGGTGGGGCCGCAATGTCATTAAAGGGTTGAAAAAATGTTATGATTTAAATCTTGAGTTAAGTCTTGGGGGTATATGGCCATGGTCTGTGGTGACAAAAGATACCTAAAGGGGGTCCACAGTGATGAAAAGGATGAGAACCACTGACTTATGCAATTCTTCTGCATGTAACTAATTCAGCCTATGAAAAAGGATGAATCTGTCCCCCCAGGTAGGCCTGTGTTTTCAAACCAAAAGTTTGGACATTTTCCTATCCAGTTCCTTGGTCCTTCCAGACTCAGCATGGTGCTTGAAGAAGTGTAGATAATCATGAAAACCCAAAATTATATCTTTTGGTTAGGCTATGAACAATTCCAGTTCACCTTAAGCACAAAATCTTGGGCCAGTTCTTCTGCCTTTGCCCTAGAAAACAGATAAAGACATTTGAGCCTAACTTAAAACTTACAAACTGGAGATCATATTCTGATTCAATGACTTCTATGTTTTGCTGGAGATATACATCTAATAGTATTGGCTATTTACTGATTTACTGATTACTGAGGGCAGAAAGAGAGTTAAGGATTTACTATGTGTTTATTATTTTGCTTGCTTCCAGTCTATGACACTTTAAATTTGAGGTAATTTATTTTGCCTTTCCCAACAGGGTCAGATACACAGGAATGTGCTCCAAATCTTCTCCTGATGGAATGTTCCTTTAATCTATTTTCTGTAAGTAAACCTTTTCGTATGGTAGTTATATAGCTTATTTAAGTAATCATTACTCATGTCAAGTTCCCACTCTTAGGAATGCACATAGAGAATTCTCCAACTACTAATTAGCTTAAGGCAGAAAAAATAGATTTGTAGCTCTTTCATGAAAGCTATGCAATGACCCTACTTCAAAGAATACTGGGAAATAGTAATTTATTGATTCAATTTCTTTAAACTCAGTCAATGAATTTGTTGGTTGGTCATTGAGCTATATAGCCATTACATCAATGGCTAAATAGTTCAATGACCAAACAACTATTAATCAACCTTCCTTTGGTGTACAAGTTCAATTTAAACCTGAATTTGGTTATTAGAATTTTTATATTGCTTTTAGAGGCAATATTATTATTACTACAAACAAAATATTAGTGCTAGAGTTTAAGTCTCACAAGTTTGAGCTGCAAAAATTTTACAAATAAAAAAAATAATAATCATGTAGGGTTTTGACCGAATAAAAATAACCTTTTGTTTTTAAAAAAAGCACAACTAAAGTAACAGTCCTATGGTCTCTGTGAGGCTTCCATCTCCATATCATGAGACACAATGGACCATTAAGTTCAAATGAACTCCTGACTGTCACTGATGCCTCCAAATCTGTTTCTAATTGATATGACTTTGAAGTAGGTTACCTTTTCCCTGATGGTTTCATGAGAAAAAAATTATGTTATTTTTTTTAAATGCTTGACACTGGAGAAAAGTAAAAGAAATATCCCTCAAAGGTGCTTTTTTAAAAATCAGCTGGACTTTTTTGTTTTTCTTTGACATTTTGCTTCTCATCCAAGAAGCTTCTTCAGCTTTGACTGGATGGTGGGGAATGGAAGGATTTATATTCCTTGTAGACAGCTGGTCATTTGCCTTCTTTTAGAAAGTCACTGAGGCCACTTGGAGGTTTATCTGTGTCATCAGGGTCATCTGAGTAGTGCAAATGGACAAGGAGACTTCTTGGAATCACTGAAAGGACTGTATTATAGACTGGAGATAGATGATATTGTATCCCTCCCCCTCTGTTAAGAGAGGGCTGTTCAGTTTTGACATAGATGATCTCTTTGACCCTCTTTCAAACCAATGGCCCTCTCTTTCCCAAAATGTGGACTTTACTGTCTTGAAAAGAGTGTCCTTTGTCTTTTAAACAAAGCAACTGCTTCACAATTATTTGGATGAGAACTGAAATATTTTCAAAGAAAAACAAGTAAGTCCAGTTGCCTCTTGAAAAAGCATATTTGGAATAACCATGATCTGGGTGATTGAGAAGCTCCATAGACATAAAAGAAATATCCTTCCTTATTCTGTTTTTTTTTTTATTTTATAGGATTATTACAAAGTTTTATATTTAATTTTAATTCCACACCTCTGTATCATCATCTTTTCTTTGCTATTTGATACTTCCTGATCTGGAAAAAAACTGTGGGAACTTTATTACGGCATTGCTGGTTTCTGAGTAGAGGATTAGGTAGAGAGGTTCCAAACTATTGAAGAGATCCCTGACTCATGAAAGGCAGAACGCAAGATCCCTGTTTTCTGGTTTTTACTTATACTTTAATCACAGGTCCTAAGTAAAATATATTATTAGCTGTTTTGAGCCAATTTGGGGTAGTAGTTAAAGGCATTTGGCTAGATTCTGACACATAGTAAATTCTGGTACTGTTTGAGGCACAAGGCTAACTGGCACCATTCACTTTTTCTTAGCCCTAGAAAGAAAGTAATGGCAAATGCTTCCCAAAAAGTATTGTTAAGGAAACTGTGAATTTTTCCATGCAGTTGCTAAAAGTCAAGAGCTACTCAAAAATGTAAGCACATTCAAAACTCTGTTTGCTACTGTTTTGGTCCCAAATATTTCACCAAAATTTCTTCCTCCTTTGACAATCTTTGTTTCGGTTTTCATGGTCACAGTGAGTAGTTAAATATACAACTAGATGTTTAAACATAGCATTCTTGTGACCCTTTCTGAAAATGTAGTTCCAAAGGAAATTAGTTTCACAGTTAGGGAACAGAATATGATCAAAATTTTCATGCAACTTTGGTAACAGCCCAGGGATTTGGGGAGGTTTTTTTCCAACAGATTTCACAAGGATCAATTTAGGGAAGGCTGTTCTGTCCTGAGATGCAGTGGAGGATTAATAGAAATCTGTTTTCTTATTATGAAATGAACTGCATAAATTATTCTACTTCTCCAATATATGCTGATCTTTAGGGGCATAGATGCCCATTCCACTCTCAATCAAAATTAATCAGAGAATTTACATGTGATTCAGCCTCATTTACATGATTTATTATTTTTATACAGACTGTCTAGGGGAGATGCTAAAAATAATATAATTCCTGCTGTTTTGATAGTCATTATAAGAGAAATAATAAGCAATTAATATATTAAGAAATATTAAGATACAGTAAAGAGAGTATTAACTAGACAACAAGTCTTGCATATTTTTTTGATATCCAATTTGAAATTTTCCTTTATTTCTAGCTTGATTTATCCTTATTTCTAGATTGTTCACAATCCAGTACCCTTTAAGAGAGAATGTAGGAGGCATAAAGTACCCATATCACCTAACCTGGAGATGTCTGTCTTAAAATGAGCAGTGGTTAGAATGCAGTACTGTCGGCTACTTCTGCTGCCTGCCAGCTGCCTGCAGTTCAAGTCTCACCAGCTCAAGGTGACTGTCAGCCTTCAAGATCTTCTACTATCGCTTTGCATCTTTCGGCTGTCATAAGTAATGGGGGGGAGGACGGGATGAGTCTGGGAAGTGAGCTGGAGGTGTTACATTTTTCTGTTGTGTAAATGAGGGGGGGGGAACATACATCCAGAGTTTTAGGTTTCTATTCTCGCTTTAGCTTTCTTTTTCTCTGCGCAACTGCAACCTGTTTTTCAAAATATGCCCAAGTTCAACAGACAGAGGCCTCATCACCATCCATCATGAAGATGCCCACATGCTGTTCATATTCACAACTTGCTAATTGGAAGATTCATTCTGAACTATGTGTGCCGGGTGGTAAATCCATTTCCAATCTACTTGGCTGTATGATGTTGATTCACCGCGCTAATTTCTCAGATTCAGAATTCTATGGTTGCTACCACCCTTCATTTTCATATATCCTTTTCTCTAACTTAAAGAGTCTAAGTATTTCTGTTCTCTTGATTTGTGAATGGCAGCCTATCACTTAATATTAGTTGCTGAATTTCTTCAGTCTACAGCCACCGGAGAAAACACACAACAACTCTTCTTCCGAGGGGAGTCTCCTGAACATTCATGTCATCTGTCGAGCTATGCGACCAGGCAGAGATCTGGGATGCCACTGTGAGGGGCGTCAAGATTCTTTGCTGGTAACATGAATAGCCATTGGAGTGTTAGCATCCGGAGCTCAATCTGAAAAGGATCCAGCTTGAAGCCCAGATGGTTGGTGGGGCGTTGGCTGCGAAGGATCCAGAGAAGGAACAACACCCCCCCCCCCGGAAATACAACCACCCGCCAATGTTGGAAAAAGAGGAGCCATGCAAGAGAGGGAAAAGAGAGAACTCTTACTGGATCAAGCCAGGAGACTCCTTAATAAAGCCTTTTGAACAAACCTCAAGCTGCACAAAGGTATGAAGGGGAAGGGGAGTAGCCCCAGCTAGAAGAAGCAGAGCAGCCCCTCTCCCATAAATCAAACCTGAGCCAGCCACAGCATCCAGCAGCAGCCCCGGGGCCCTCAGCAGGAGGTGTAATTCCTAGAAGGCGTAGAGCTCCTAAGTGCCTCTGTTAGAAGTAAAATGCAGGGGAAATCCCAAAGACTTGGGTTTTTTCCTACCCAATGTCTGAGCTATATGGAAGAATACGCGGGAGGATTTTTCCTCAGAAGCAGCCAAAGTTGAAGTATGGTGTTACCCAGGGCTCTGGAGGGACAGCTGCAGAGTGGATGGTGACCCTGCATAAGGATAATGCTCCCACAGTGATGAATTATAACCTGTTCATGACTGTGCTGTGGCTAGTTGAGGACTCCATTGGCAGAGTGCAAGGGCCCGCGATCAGGATGAAGACCATAAATCAGGGGCAGAGGTCAGTGGCTGACTACGAGCCCAAGAATTTGGACAGTTTAGCAGGTCATATCAGGCTGGTCCCAGGAAGCCCTGATAGAAGCATTTAAAGATGGATTAAACAAAAGATGTGTACAGAGATTAACATTGCTAGAAAGACCTGAATGACTTGCAGATGTGGTACTTGCTGGCAGAAGAAGTGGAAATTGATTTAACCCGAAGCAGACTGTTTGTTCATCATCCAGTACCCTTTAAGAGAGAATGTAGGAAGCATAAAATACCCACATCACTGAACCTGGAGATGTCTGCCTTAAAATGAGCAGTGGTTAGAATGCAGTACTGTCGGCTACTTCTGCTGCCTACCAGCTGTCTGCAGTTCAAGTCTCACCAGCTCAGGGTGACTCAGCCTTCCAATCTTCCAAGGCTGGTAAGATGAGGTCCCAGATTGTTGGAGGCAAAAATTATTGTTGTTAATTGAATTATTGTTGTTAATTGGAAGGTAATAATTAAGAATGAGTATATTAATATTAGTTTTTGTTTGTTTGCTATACATCGGCTTTGAGAAAGAAAAAGGAGAAAATATGTAAAACAAAATAGGTAGTTTAGATGGAAATGAATAAAAGGGGATAAATAGTGGAAAATATGTTTTAGGATGAAAATGTTTTTGCTCCTAGATTAATGAATGAAAAAATATGAAATTTATTAAAAGAAAAATGAATATATAATTATTTGATATGAAACTAGATAAGAAAGTTGGAAATGTAACTTTGACTATGTATGTATATTGTAATCTGGAATCACATTGCTCATTTGAAGAGATGTGTAAAAAAACAACAACATAAAATTTCTGCTATGCATCTGATCTTCGTTGTATTTTTTAAAGGGTATTACTGAACTCTAGCTCCTAATGCACAATATGTAAGAGTCTCAATAGTTTGATACCAATGAACAGGAATATAATTATTTTATTGGAAATCTTATTGATCCTGTACCTTCTGATCCTGGATAATATGCACATTAGAAACAAGCTCTTCATGTCAAGGACTAAAGAGCCAAGAAACTATATAACACAATATCATTGCATTTTGAAAATTCTCTATGTCTATTTTACTTGGCCATTTTTTTCCCTTAGCTTTTGAAAAATATGCCAAATTTATCCCTCCTTCTCTGTCCCACCATCAAGTCTTGGAGAACATTTTGTATTGTTATTTGGTCAATTCTAGGTAAAGTTTTTTTTTGAAATCCCACATCATACACTAACCAATGCTTATTATAATATGCTTATAAAGTAATGTTAAAATCATTGGATTAAAAGACTGCATATAAATAATTAAAAAAAAAAATTCATGATGATCAGCAGCCAAAGAATTTCTATAGGATAAAGTGTCTGATTTTTGTGTAGAAGTGATACTTATTCTCACTTTTAATTACAGTGTCTAATTAGTCAAATACTAATTATTTTGATGAATTTTGATCATTTTTTTTTGAACAAACAAGTAGTTACAATGAGTTATTTCATGCTGGGCAGTGTTAGGATTCAGGGTTTAAAGTACCAGAGGAGCAATTTAGGAATATATATATATATACATACAGGGAACTGACTGTCATAAGTCACTCACACAATACTGAACCAGAGAAGTCAAGGTAGGTGAATTTTTCCATTCAATTTCAGTCCATCTATTTCAGCATCATTCAGATTTTAAAAACATATTTGTATGTACATCTTTACTTGTGCACTTTATATACTTTATCCCCATAAGCCATATGCTTCTTGGGGGTGAGGGGGAGTGGAGCCTGTATGACAAAAAGTATTAATGTTCTAATTCAGATGAACACAACATTCTAGTCATAGACATATGTGGGGAGAGAGGAGAATAAAAAAGGAGAATGATGATGTGTTTTGTGAGACACAAGTTGTGCCATTTTAATGTTAGGACATCACAACCAAACATGTAAGGGGCTGAGCTTGTGTCACCCACATTATGCTCATTTCATCCTCCTGACAAAACTCAAATTCTCTGGATGCCCCTGTTTCCTGTGTACACTGTACAAGTTCAGGAAATAAGAATTAAGTACATTTATTTTAAATGCTAAAAGCAGCTTATAATTTTAAAATGTTTCTTTGGGTTTAATGACATTGCTAATTTATTTGTAGCAATTATGGTTCTATTATGTTTGTATGTCAATCCTTTTAGTGAAGGTTTGGCAATATTTGCAGGTGTGACAAAACATCAAATTCAATTGCTTAAATGCACAGTAAAGGAATAGCCAAAATTTTTTCTCCCCAAATCTTATAAAATTTCACAAGCACTGAAGCTTCATAAGATTTGTATCAGGTATCAGTCATTGCTTAAATTGATGAAATCCTACGGGGTGCTGCGCAATATAGGGGCTTACAGATATTGTACTACTGATTCTGTAGTTGATACATTTTATAATTGCGCTTGTGTGTCACAGAAATATATTATTTTGTTTGGAGAGTTAGGAAAAAAATTGCTGTATATCCCTTCAGGATATACAGAAAAATTACTATAAAACTTATGAGGCTCATACAGTAAGAAAAAATAAGAACAGAAATGTGCAACTTCCATAAATTATCTACAAGATATAACTCTAGACAATGAATGTACTATACATAAAAGACCATAAAGTGTTTTTCCACAAGAATATTTGACAGTCTTTGAGGCATTGCCCAATATTTATAAAAATGGCTTACTGTTCTTCTAAATGTGCATATTTCTCTCTCCAAATCTTTATGCAGTTTGTTATATTATTTATTTATGTTTCATTCTGCTGCTTCACATGAATTTGACCAGAGAAAGTTTTGTAATAGAACAACTATTAGATTTCTTTTCCTCGAGAAAATGAAAAAGGATAGCCTTTTGCAGAAATTGAAGCATAGTGCTCCTATACAGGAGAAATAAAAAAACAAAAACAAATGGGGAATTATTTGGGGGGGGGAAATAATTCCATCCTTATCTCCTAGGTAAGTCACAGAACATTTCAGCCAGAAATTTTCCCTTTGCTTTTTTAAAATGTGAAGGTTTGTGATTCAATGTTTTCATGCATATATTTGACTCATTTGAAGTATTTCTTATTTCTATCGGGAGTGACACAACCAAAATAAATGAGGGGAGAAGAAAAATGACTGTTTCAGAGATGCAATGTAAAAATATAATGAAAGCTGACCTATTTGGGGCTCCAAGTTTACACACACACACACATACTTATAGTGTTTACAGCCTGTGATCACATCCCCATGGTCTGCTGAAATGTAGCACAAAGCTAGATTGCTAACAGGACATGTCCTCAAGATACCCCCAGCCTACCACTAAGACAGCATACATTTGAATTTATTTATTTATTTAGAAGTCTTTTCCGTAATCGTCCTCTTCCCCAAACAGGTCTTTCCCCCCTTGATGATGCTGGTGATGATATGTTCATCTCTTATTGGCCACTAGAGGCTACTCCAGTAGACACTTGGTATTTAGTCTACGGGAAAAACTGGACTGAAGGCTTCCTCTGAGGCTTTTGGAGATAGGGTGAGAATCGTCCTCAGAAGGACTACTTTTTAAATTGCTAAGGAAATTCCATTTAATGAAAAGAAGGGCTAGGAGTGACAATATCTAAGGGGTTTCCATAAAGAAGTGTGGGGGGGGGGTGTCAACCTATTCTCCAGTGAACGTGAAGGCAAGACAAGAAACAATAGATGGAAACTAATCAAGGAGAGAAGCAACATAGTATGAAGGAGGATTTTCCTGACAGAACTATTAATCAGTGGAACGATTTGCCTTCAGAGGTTGACAGTACTCCAAAACTGGAGGCATGTAAGAAGATTTAAGATATAAGATTTCCTGCATGTGGGTTGGACTAGAATATCTCCAAGGTGTCTTCTAACTCTGTTGTTCTGTTATTTCATTTAATTTACTCCTGAATAGGAATAAAAATGATTTCCTGATTCATGGGAGAAGGAAACTTACACTTCTGCATCTGGAATGTGTTTCTATTGCTAAAGCGCATTCTTCATGGTTTTTAAAGAAGCATATTTTTTTGGGAAGGCAGCGCTAGCAGGAATATTAGGAGGAGAGGGTGAGGTCATTTTTAACACAGAAAACACAAACAGAAAATTAAGTTTAGAATTAGCATTTTTTTTGCCAAATGTTATTTGGGATTGGGTTATTCTGGGAATACTTTTCAATGCAGGTCACTTCTTTTACTTAAAATCAATAAAATTACAAAAAATACAATAAAACAAAATACAATACAACACATTACAAAAAAAAAATTACAATATATAAAGTAGGTCAATGTACCTGATATTTTTGTAATGCTTTTTTTGGCTTCCTTGAGCAGAGAGGTTGAAATAATATTTCATGCACATGATTTTGTGCATGACATTTTTTAGGATTGTTCATAAGCAAAGGATAATATTATATGTGAATATATACAAGTATAATTTCCTTGTTACACACCACACTGAAATTCTTTCTATAAATAAATAGAAATTGGAATTCATGGAATGTTATTAACAGAACCTCCAAAAGCATTCTAAAAGGTGCTTAGAAAGTAACAGTAATGAATATGAATTAAATTGCTTATATTAGTTTTATTGTTTGATTATACTGCACTTGGATATAAACACATGCCATATAAACATTCTTCAAATTTATAGTATATTACTAAGCTTCCACAGGAATACTAGTAATACTACTATTATAACTCTGAAAATTAATGAATGCTTTGCTATATTAAAGCAAGGATGATTTCCAGGGGTGGAATTCAAATTTCTTAACAACTGGTTTTATGGATGTGGCCTAATTTGTGGGTGTGGCTTGGTGGTCATGTGACTGGGTGGGCATGGCTTGTATGTAAATATTATAAATATTGATGTAAATATTNGCAATCAGCTACCTGAGTCTGTCACATAAAATTTGCTTGCTAGCAAGCTCACAAAATTAACTCATAACACACCATGTATATAAATATTGATTTTTTTTATTTAAAAAAAGAGCAACTTTCATTCCAAAGCAGGCAAAGCAGGCAGGCAGATTGAATTGCTCACAGAATCATAGATTAACTTAGAGATCTATCTAGCTGCAATCAGCTACCTGAGTCTGCACTGAAAAGCTTCAGTCCTAAGGAAGGTTCGGCTCTGCTTTTAGATTAGCTAAGGATTTCCTGCTTTCTGACTAATCTAAATCTCCTGGCAGAGCAGAACAGCTGATGGTTGGAAAAAAAATAAAATAGCAACTTACCAAACCAGGCAAGTTGGATGGCTTGCATGCAAGGTAAGCAGTGAGTGGGCAGGGAAGGGCGGGGCCAGCCAGTGGAGTGATTTGCTGGTTCTCTGAACTGGGAACAATCGTGTGTGAAGTGTTTGCAAGAAATTATCAGCTGTGGTGCCTGGACAGCTGACAAATGCTGTGTTCAGTGTACAGCATTTGAAAATCCTCTTGTTTCCTGCTTTTTCAACCTCAGCTGTTCCGCACAAAGCAGCTGAGGAGGGAAAAGCAGCAAAAAAAGGTCAGCCCTCTCCAAGCGGTTTACAACATATTGCCCCCAACACTCTGGGTCCTCATTTTACTGACTGTGGAAGGATGGGAAGTAATTTAACTTGAGCTGAGTACTGTCATTTCAAACCTCTTTTCAGGTCAAAATCATATTTATCAAAATCATGCAATATTGTTCATCTTTACAGACCTCCTACATGTTTGAATCTCCTACTCCCAAATGTAATTTTAATCCTCTGCCTCAAAATGCTTGCTTTTATTAGTGTTTAAACAATTTTTAACACAATCATAATCATTGTGCCATTAATGTCATTAATTATTCCCAGTTCATGCTTATTTGTTTGGCCTTTGCTATAAGCCTGGTATGAATTTTCAAAGACAAAAAAAAATCTTCCTCCAAGGTGAAAATTGAATATGTAGGAATAAAATTGCTTTCCCCATCTCATATCTAAAAGATATGTTTCATTTTCCATTTAATAGAGAGAGGTAGAAAAATAACATTAGATTTTATATGTATGGAATAGGATAATGGATTTCTAATTGTAGAATATTTTATTAGTATAATACTAACTGTAGTAACTGTAACTGAAAGAATATGTCAAGTATAAGGATGCCATGATAGTACAAGATTGAGTAACACTTAGAAAGAAAATTATTGCATGCATAATATGTTGGGTTAAGGTGTTGGTTATTCAACATGATTTGGAATTCTGTTGCAGCAGCATCAAGACAGAGACACATACTGTATACAATATGTGTTCAGATCTATGTTCATCAAACACTTGCTAGAGTTAACTGTGTACATGTGTAACTAACTGTGTATCATGAGACAAACATTTGCAGTAAAACCCCTGAAGGAATGTTAAGGACTTGAAAAATATATAAAAAATTGTTGACTATAGTTAGATTACTTGAGGATCCAGCTTGCTGGAGGTATAATAGTCACTTAAGTTACATACTGTGCTAGTGCCACCAATATTAAGGCAGAAGAAGAAGAGAACCATCACACTTTCCATTTGAAGAAAACATATCTACATACTCATGAAGTGGTTTTTGTAATTGTGTATGCATATGGCATGATGAATGACTACAATTTCAGTTCAGTGATATGATACAGATACATTTGTTTAGGAATACTGTAGCAAAATATGATTTATATTTGTGTGTTTGCATATGAAACCAATATATAGAAACCATCAGCTTTCAAATCTTCAAAGAGGATGTGACCAAATTCAAATATATTCTGGAGTTTATTGTATATGCAGGAGGGGACAAATGGTGTCAAAATGGTGACAGCTGTGTCACAATTCAAGATCATCTTTTTTGTAGATGTGTTATAATATCTCATCTACATAGAGTGGAATGTGCAATGCATCATTGCTTTCATAATTTTGATGGAAGTAGCAAAATCCTTATGCCCATATATGGCATTGTAACTGCACAGTTCTGGTTTGCTTCTGATAAATCTTCTGAGCCTGTGAATTATTATGTTCAGTAAAAGAACCAGAGATTAATGATTGTTGTTTAGCAACCTCCTGACTTATCTTTCTGGACTTTTCTAGAAACTTTCATTTTTTTATTAATAAATATAACACAATTATTGAATATATTATTTCTTCATTTCTTGAAATCAACTTTTTTAAAAAAAATTCTTACTATTAAATGGGATGGAATGGTAGTCACAGTTTGTGTTCTCTTAATATTACATTAGAACTATGCAGTACAATCAATAGTATATTAGTATTAGCATTGTACTGTGCTTCAAATATTTGTAATTAAACCCATATTTCTCTCTCAAACAATCTTTGTCATAATGTCCTTATATTTTTAAGGTAATAGGATTACTTACGAAGCATCAGTGTTAGCTCTGATAGATGGCTAATTAGATGTGGATAGTATTCAACAATACCAAGATCAAAATATAAGAAAAAGTGTAAGTGACCACTCACAAAGCATCCATAGGTGATGTCCTGAATTGGGTGGTGTTGAAATCAAATGAATTAAATCAGGAGGACCACACCTCTTTCAAAGAAAGTGGTGTCTCTTTTCATAATGATGCTTCAATTAGTTTCCATACCCCAGTCTTCTGCCATATCCCAGATGTGGCAAGGATCCAAAGTAGAGGTGGCAGAGATTATGTTGCATACCCAAAACTTCAGGATTGACAAGCTCAAACTATTCCTAGGACATCTTGCAAGACATCTGTTACATACCTTCCAGCTAATGTCCAGATGAGCATGGGTGATTTTATTCAACAGATTATTTGCAAATTCACTGCAGTAACCCATTAACTGATCTTCTAGCCCTTATTCAGGGACCTTAAATAGGGATACAGGATAACAATCTAAAATAATAATCTATAGATGTACTAAATTCAGAGAAGTATTGATTTTTGCTACAGTTATGAAAATATAGCCTCAAATATGAGTTTGTTATCTCCATACTTTTTCAAAAAAAATTTATTCGTTTTTAAAAAACAAACATACACAAACAAAACACAAAACATCAAAACATAAAACTTGTTTTTGGAAAGCGGCTGAGTCCCAGGTTACATCTTTTTATACAGACATAAATTCAAAATTCATGCTCACTTTTTATCTGATTTCATATCTTATTTACCATT
>BHFT01058596.1:0-11241 GCA_004320025.1 Laticauda laticaudata
ACTGGTCACTGCCACTTATAAGTCATGTAAATAGGTACTACCTCGTTCCTTGATTTGTAATGGAATGGTCACTGTCATTCCTCTTCTCTCGGAAAAATGATAATATATACATACCACTTCTGAACATTTGATTTGTTTAGTGGTTATCGTTTTTATCTAACCATAATTAAATTCCCATAACTTCTAGCCATATGGAAAGTTGGCTAAAGAAGTTTATAAACATAACTTCCATTCATAACTTTCTAGGGCAATGGAAAGTTCAATGGTTTAGTAATGTTTTGTTAAAAATTAGTCCCTGCTGGAAGTCCCATCTGGGGCCTGGTTGCCTTTTCCCATTTTTGCACTATCTTCCAGTCTTGTCTTCGTTATTTCATAATCGTTTTTAATTGCATTCTGAGTCTATTGAATTTCTATCTCCTATTGAGGATATTAATGGGGTAAAATGTTAGTCAATTCCTGTAAATACTGTTTTTAGCACTCTTTCCTCATCATATTCTCTTGTTGTATATAGTTTCCCATAAATAGGTCTCATGAATGATTATCCGTCGTTCTTTTTAATACTAAAACCATTTATGCAACCTTGTACGCTGGTGCATGCTATTAATTGCAATACTCTCTCTCTGGCTTGGGTTCATCATTTCCTTATCTCTCAGTTTATATGCTACCATGCTACCTGTTCTCGATTTTGCGATAAGCTTCAAAGTAGTTCTGTTATTAGAAGCACACGTCAATAAATTTTCTGTGCACTTAGTGTTCATCTTCTTTTTCTAAATTAAAAGCCTATCATTTTATGTTAATTATATCTATTTTTAAGCTTATTGGATCCTTTTTCTGTGGGGTATATTCTGTAGCTACTTATTTCAAGCAGCCCTTATATGAGTAGTCGTACAATCTTGGGATAAGATGCTACTAATGCTTACGCAGGGCCTAATCTTTTCATAGTATTTTTGCTTTTCGCTTGTGTAAGTCTATATTACGCACAACCGCGTACCATGGATATAGTAAGGGCCATTATAGTGTAATCCGCAATAAATTCTCGGGAAATTTGGAGAATGTCACTGATTCGCTTTTTTTGTATTCTACTGAAAAAACAAAAATAAAGCCAAATTCTTTATCACTCTCATCGACGCACATGTTTGTTGAACTTTTTCTTATCTGAAATCAGTATTACTTTATGTCCATCTAGATCTTCTGTATCACTTTGTCCTGTCCATATAATTGGATCAGTGGACAAATTATGATCTGGGAAAAAATGTAAACTATGATTTCAATATTTTTATTTTCTACGTGAAATGATGTGAGTTAAACATTCTGTTGACAGTCTATATCATAGTCTAATTACTGGACAGAGCATGAATTAGTGATGATAAATGTTCTGATTTTGAATAAAGGAAGGTGCTATTGTTTAGGCGTATTGGCATTATCTTATCATAAAAAATTTCCATATTTGCACTCTTATTCAAAATTCTTTGTTGCATCTACAAGCGGAATTTTAAAAAGAAAAGAATTAGGGATGAGTTGCTTTCGTGAGCTTTTCGCCTTTGTTCGTTTCTTTCTATACTGGTATAACAAGGGTCCAATTTGAGATTGTCTACTAATTATCCATTTAAAATCTGTCCATAGCATGCAGATCATATATTAGCGAATCTAATTCCCATAGTTTCACATTTTATTATTCTCATGACGTCAATTATTTTTTAATAAAAATTGATACGTTACTTCAGTATTTGTATCTAAATCGGGGGGCGAAGTTCAGATTCGTGATCAATCAGGAGATGTTTATTACACATTTGTGTTATGGTGCATATAATTATATCGCATTAAGACACTTCGTGCTATACTGTGACATAACATCAGTCACATTGTCTAATCAAAATTTCCGCGTCGGAATGGCTCGTGTGTTTGTGTGTATAAATAACATTCTCTTAATGTTCGGTCTGATAGCATTGTGTCTCAAAATATTTCCCTAGTTTTGGCTACTACCAAACTATTGGTTACATTAGAATATTAGCTTCCTTTTAATATGCTACTTCCTTGTATGATAAATTATACCCATCAAATTTTTACTTTCTCTACCATTAATGGCGATAAGTTTTGCCTTTCTTTTTTAATGGCTGATTAAGTCATTTTAATATTAATTGTTAATCAAGTTTTTTTCTTAGTTGCCATGGTGGGTTACTAAATTATTGTTATAAATTGGTCTTTGGTGCTGTTGTGTTGTTGTGTAGATCTTGTTCAACGTGATAAGGATGTTGTTTTAGCAGCTTCTCCTGCAAAGCACATTGGCGTTAACTTCTTTCCAGCGAGTGACTGGAGCGCTTGTCTTTTTTGCCATGGTTCAATCAGATTTGGCAGATCACCTCGCTCTCAAGCGGTGTACATTCAAATTAAGTGAAATTTCTTTTTTCTGCCTCCTTCCTCTTTCCCTCTGAAACAAAATTCCTGGTGTAGAATGATTCAGCTTTCTCAATTGAAGGGTCAATTCTTGTATTCTGGTTCTTGCCTAAAATGTGAAACATCACAAAAACGCTTCTGGAATCAAGCCATTTATAATTCAACAGATGACCTTTTCTTCACGATAACAACTCTTTGGCTCCATAAAATATCAGTATTCTCTTCTCTATTCTCTTCACTCTTGCTGGGTATTTTTTCAAACCCAACACATCTTTTAATGCTTTATATTTCAATGTTTTCTCTCTGCCCACTCGAGAACTGGCTCTGCAATACTTTACATTTATAAATAGGCTTTCTTTGATAAATTCTCATATGATGAAAATTACTCTAGGTAGGGCTAATTTCCTATTTCTCAATTGTGCGTATCTTGTGAAATCACGTCAATATAAACCTCATCTATTCCATCCATCAATCTTCTGCTCTCACGATGATGTTTCCAAAGCTAGCCAATCTTTCTCAATCATTATCTTGCAGTCAAGTGGGTAGATTTTTCGTCGGCTGTTTTTCTTGTGTGATCGCTCATGTGGTGTTATTTGAATGCTAGGAGGTAAAAAATTGCTGAATTTATTCCTAGAAAACAAATGCTTGATATTTCTGTGAGGGTGCACAGTGATAGGCATTTGGAATAATTGAATTGGCAATTCATGTAGTGTCAGCTGGGTTGGAACAGATCGGGCTTTATTCAGAAATTTGAATCAAGACATATACAGAAAAAGCTATATTATTCGATGGGGAGTAAATGGCAGTGGCTCACATAGTATCATAGAAGGGGAGACCATGACAGACTTCTAAGAGCTGACATAAGGAAAAGGGAATGAAGGCAAGGGTTGCCCGAGCATGTCACCTTTTGTTGTTTGTGGTTAATGTCTTTTGGTTAAGTGCTATTGTTTCAGATAAAATATTTTCTGGAGAGGGAATAGAAATATAAATGAGATTGGATGAAAATTAAAGACTATGGAAGATAGAATTAAGCAGTTTTGTGGCAAAGCATTTTGCAGTATTGAACGCTTGGTTTTTATCTTGAGCACAGATCCACTAGAGAACAGCAACATAAGAGGTTGATAGAAAAGATTAGAGGATATATGGTAAGCTGCGTGGGCTTGGTTTGAAATAAATAAGATAAGACAAAGATCTTTGCACAAAGAAACATGTTATCTAGACCAAAAGGTAAGTACTAGCCAATAACTTATTGAAAAATTTCAGGTTCACGAACAGAGATTCAAGTCTTGTGGGTGAGCACTCACCTTGCACAGCCAAAGATGCATGTTACCTAACTTTTCAAAAGAGCGATAATAATTATATCTATCAAATGCTCAAACAGGCAGATAGCACACCCTTAAGATTTTGGTGAATATGGGAAAATTTACAACTGGTGCATATTATAGGTTAGACTATAATCAGCAATCAAGATGTAGTATTACTGGAGCCAGCAGAATTTTATAATTTGCTTTGGGACGACAATTCCAAATTAGGCTTGGTAAAATATTACTTTGAAGATTGAATAAAATTGTGGTTTTTGAAATGAGATGCATTGTATGGACCTGGCAGGGTATCAAGTAAAGCGAGAATAAGTCATAAATTTCTGGAACAGTTTTGGCAAGTAAGCTATTGCTAGATGTAAGCACGCGCCATTGAGAATTTTAGGCGTAACAATAACTGCCATTAAGACCACTTTGAAAGTTGGGTAGGTTGTGAGTTACCTGAAAACGATGCAATGTCTGAGGCAAATTTGATGTATGTGTTGATCAATTGTTTTGGCTACATCACTCGCGTATCAATTAAGGCATTATTCCAGCATAAATATACCTAAGTTGTGTTGGATTTTGCATATCTAGCGAAAGCTGTTATAGGATATTAAGACATGGTTTACTTGGGAGAAAAATGAATTGGCTGAGTGTAATATTGTGGAAGAATAATTGCCTACATAGGGAGTGGACTCTTAGTAAGTACCTCTTATTTTAAATAGTTATTAAGCCAGAGTAAAGTCTAATAATATATAAGGGCTTGAGATAGGACTCATTTTAATAAAAGTAGTGATACATATAATTACTATAATTATAGCATCTTAGTTAGAAGAGTCAGTTCTGTGGTTATACTGCGGTCTGAAATAGAAAACGCTATTACTGAGCATAGAGCGTTACTAACTAGTCGCAGGTATTTCAGGTAAAGGTTTTCTTGCTAATTTCTAAGTGCGGATCACTGAATTGGTGGAAATATTCTGCATGTAAAACAATATTGGCTCTGATCTCATAAGAGACTTATATTCCTGGCACCCGCGTGTGGTTTTGGTTTTTTGCTTCTCGCGTGGTTATGGCATAGCTGTGGCTTGAGTAGTTTGAGAAGAACGAGAAGATTTGCCGCCATCGCATATAATGCCCTAGCTATTATGCTTGCTCTTCAATAGCTTGTGATAGGCACACGATAACAGAACTCACAGGGTAAATGACCATATCATTCACAGTATATATTATATTATCAGGTCGATAAATGTGCACATGTAGTATAACAATACTAGTGTATAACCTTTGATGATAGAGGGGGTGTGTAGCCCTATTTTGAGAATTTCACGTAAAATTAGATAACAAGCAAGACATGAACCGTTATCCGTGTACCTTCCATGGCAGGAAGGGCTGAGTAGAGCATAGTTATTACTTAAGTGGCATTCCACACAGAACAATCCTAAGTGTTTTGGTTTGAGTGTAGATTGAATCTTCTAAAGAGCAAATTGCTTACCTAACCAGGGTGGGCGATAAAAAGAGAGCTCAGTGGGTGAGCTTTATAGCTATGCTATAGGGGAATAACACCGGAAAAGTAGAGAGTTTTGTGTGTGGACTAATTACTATTTGCAGGTAATCTGATTTAAGAAGGTTATGATTCTTTAGAAAAAGCTAGTGATGTGTTTGACAGGTCTGATCGCATTTAGCTACAAGAGTGAAGAGTGATCTATATGATGGCAAAAAGCTTCAGCTTATGACTGATTTATTGTTTGTTTGTGTGTGTGTAGTACAGTCATATTTCTGTTGGATCAAAGGTCTATGTCTATTATTAAAGAGAAGAAGCATCATACTGGATTATATAGAGAGATCCATATGGTGTGATTATGATAACAGTGTGGTATGAGAAGGAGAGCTGCAAGAGGAGGGAAGAATGAGAGATGATGTTCGAGATATGCTCATGTACTTGTTAAAATAGTTTGGCTTTGGAGTAACTACCCTGAAGGAAGTGTATTGAATTGCTGTCTTTAAAGGTTCCCTTGAATATAAATATAAATAGTGTGTGGGCAAGTTCATATCCAGAAGTTTTGGTTGTAGTGGTTGTTGAGCTGGATGCCTCTAGCATGTACTAATGAGCTTATAAGGCTGAAGGGTGGAATCTTTAGAAATAATAGGACAGACAGAATTTTATACTTAGGCAGTCGTCTGATAAATACATTTTCATTTCTGTAAAAACAAAAGCACCTTATAATGCCGCTTCTAAAAAAACTCTGAATAATGCAAAAATAAAAGATGAACCACAAAAATTTTTGTGTGTATTTTTTACAAAAGTAAATATAAAAAGTTCCATGTGTACATTTTGATTCTATGTTGGATATATACATTATCGGCTGTAGCGGATTTTTTTGCTTACAGATAGTTAAATCATCAGATCATTTCATTAATCTTTTTGCAATCGATGGACTTTTCATTACTACTAAACAAAAATCCCCACCATTTGATAGAATAGATCCCCGCTCTGGTTATAAATTTTTTAATAGAATTGTTTAATGCCTTGCTTGCTCCTCTGCCTAATATTTGCATGTGAAACCTTATTAACTCATTTCAGGCCACCCACTATTCCATATTTTTTTCGAAATAATTTCCTCTTCTCGTCTGTGATGATGGATCATTAGTTATTTATACATCCTATCCTTTTACTAGTTTTTAAGGAACGATACATATGGCACATGGCAAGAATCGCTAGCGGGCTCTTATAAGTGCCAGCCTGAGCAGGCATATAAAAAAAGGCATACACTTTGTATAGATAACTGTAATAACAGTTCTCTAAGGAGAACATACGCCAGATTGTGTGCATATTTTCCCGCGTAACATGTCAGTTTAGGTGTATAAGCAAAAGCCATAAAGAACATCACCAAGGCACGTACCCCCGCAGCCGGCACCATGCTCTCACACCTCCCCGAATAAGATGCAAATAATGGTTGGGAATGTCCATCCAGACGCCGCTCGGCTCATGATGTGATCCCTTATGATGGTGGGTACTTGTGTGAATGTGAAATAAAATAGCTGGACTACAATGGCCACACATGGGTTGGAAAAGAATGACAAGATAAACATATAGATATTGAAACGCTCTAGTAGATATTGTTTTATTGGAAATATTTACGTCTTGAAATATATAGTCTTGAAAGACATTGAAATACGCCTGATTGTATAAATGTATTAAGCTGAGCGCTAGGATTGTATTTGGCTAAAAGTCCTCGGAAAAATGAACAATATAGCTAAAGGCCATGAGGAATTATTAGAAAATATTGAATGTGGCTGAAATGTCGTAGTATGTCAGCGATTTGAAGATTTGAGAGATGCAAAAGATAAACCATTGCTATAAAATTTTGGATCACTATATATAATAAATAAAGATATCTTTTTATTTTATTTTTTTTTCTTTAACATCGCATTTCCAACAGATTATATAAGAAAAAACAGAAAAGAGACACCACACAAACAAGAAAAAATAACAAAACAAAAAAAAACAAAAAAAAAAAAAAAAAAAAAAAAAAAAAGAAAAAAAAAATAGTCAATGCGTTAATAATAATTTGATAGGTAAACGAATATGTAGAAACTTTTAAGAAATTACTAAAAAATAGATAAGATGTAATTTTTTTAGTTATGTCTACAAAAATGATCTTATATAAAAAGAAAGACATAGTTTGAGAGATGACTAATCATGATTGTAACAAATAAATTGAATAATAATATGATTATTTTATAAGCATCGGATGATAACCACATCAATATGTCAAACACTGATTGATTCTTTGATATTATATGCATTTAATTATTGGAATTGAAAATATGAAGATTATCATAATGTAATTGTAATTGAAGATCTACCAAAGTGGATCGCACAAAATAAATTTGTAAACGAAAACGACCACAATTCTTATGTATACTGTATGTATATATATGGAAGATGGCCTGATGTTTTTATGTTTTGTTTGTTTATGTTTGTTTTTAAAACCAATAAAAATTTATGAAAAAAAGCATACAAAAAAAAAAAGAACGGTCACTAAGTGAACTGTAAAAGTTGAGGACTACCTGTAGTTGTGCAGTCTGATGCTGTCCCATTTTCCAAGTCATTCCCAGCACTGGATTTCTTGCTGATGCTCACCCACTCATCTTTATCCAGACCTGTTTTCAATGTTTTCAAGATCAGCCCAATTATGATTATTTCTGTTAAATTATTTCACAAAACTTTGACAGTGTCTCCTATTTAATAACTAAGAGTTAATAATATGCTAATAAGCTTCATGGTATTGTCATGCTTGTCAAGGAAATTCCCTGTGATTCTGTGACATTTCCAACAAAATGGTGTATTATAGGCCATTAATGTACTTTTTTCATAAAATTGTTTCATATAAAAAGTATTACTTGGCCGGCATGACTAAATGTCAAAATTAATGGATTTTTAAAAATGTCTTCCTTTTAATCTACCATATACAGTTACTTTAACTTACTCCATTTAATAATGAACTTTAGAGCAGAATTTATTACTTCATTTCAATGTAATTGATTTTCAGAGTTGATGACTTATTCTGTTTTTTGAATGTATGATTTAATTTTAGCAAATTTAAACAATTCATTATTCATGTCTCAAATAATATTTTCATATACCTAAACACAGGTTTCACTTTAATAATTTTTGAACCCTTCTAGTGGAAGTTGGAATCATATAATTTTGAAGACTTCTAATTGAAGTTACATCATATAATTTCTTGCAGTAATTCCTTATTTTTAATACATTATATTAACATGATTTCTAGAAACTGCTTTGTTGCTCATAGTTCATAAAGATGGCAGACAGAACTGGAATGCTTTCTATCATTTGAATTCAATGCTGCTGCTTCTTCCTTACTTCCTGCCCAACCTCATTTTATCCTTTTCTGATAACTTCCAACATTTATAATATCCTCAATTTATAAAGAATCAGCTGGAATTTGATGAGGAAGGAACTAATGGCAGAAAAATACAACTTTTTAGAAGTCTGAGCCCTGTTACTGATCCCAGAAGAAATAATTTGATATATCCTGTGATCTTAATGCTGTTCCAAAATGACAAAATTTCAAACTTTGAACTTTGAAAGTTCAAACTTTGGATCAATCAAGATGAATTCACAAGCAAAATTAAAAGTTCAAGCATTTATAAAACATGATAATAGTTACTATAGTTAAAAACATATATAGTATATATATATAGTAAAACATGATAATAGTTACTATAATGCAGCAGATAAAACAATTTAACAGAAACACAGAAACAGAAACACAGAGACAAGAAGGTCTTCAAGAGGAGATTGGCTCTCCTCTCAGCTGATTGGCTTATTAGTGGGCATGTCTTCGGGAGCGCACACACAATCATCCTCCAAACCAGTAATGACTAAGGTAGGATCCTACTACTGGCCTATTTCTATTGCATACATATATCATCACACAAGAGATACAGTATTAGATTATGCTGTTCTCAGAGTGATTACACTTTGTGTTCCAAATATATTCACCGGAAAACAGTAAAAATTCACCAGAAACCAGTTAAACTAAACATAGAAAAGTAGCAACTGGGGTATAATTTTGAAACACTGAATTTTAAAAAATCATGTACAAAGAAAAATTGTGAAGTGAGCTTGAAATTAAGACTAAGATTATGGTTTAAACTTGTAACAGAGCAGTAATAGAAGGTAAACTGCAATTTCTACATTGAACACAAGAGGTCACCTTGTTACCATAATTCAGAAGTACCCCCCCCCGCCCCTCCTCTCTGTGTATATGTGTGTGTGTGTGTGTGTGTCTTCATTTTTTTTTTGCTGTCTTGAGCAAATTGTCTCCCCTTTTTTCTAACTTCAGATGAATTAGAAATATCAAATAGGTATTACAACTGAATACCTGGAGCTGATTTTTTTTGTTTGTCTGTGTGTACTAGCAACAATATCCCCTTAATAATAATCTTTTTGCAAGGTCATGGAAAGTTCATGGATGCCAGTTCATGTGATAATTTAGTTGTCTGAAAAGCATCTGATGTGGTCCAGAATTCAGTGCAATAATGCCAGAGAAGTCCAAAGAAGAACAAAGGACTAATCTCAGAGGTAGTATTCAGCAGGTTCTGACCAGTTCTAGAGAACCAGTGGTGGAAATTTTGAGTAGTTCGGACAACTGGCAAATGCCCTCTCTGACTGGCCCCACCTCCATCTGTTCTCTGCCTCCTGAGTCTCAGCTGATTGGCTGGGTGTTCTTTTGTTGCCCTGCACAGGAGAACGGAGCTGGAAACAAGGTTAGTGAGGTGGGGCGGGAATGGGGATTTTGCAGTAATCTTCTCCTGCCACGCTCACCAAGTCACGCCCACCAAGCCACACCCATAGAACCAGCAGTAAAAATTTTTGAATCCCACGACTGACTAATCTGAACTGAAATGTGAAATTCTCATTCTTACTGGTAAACCTACCAGCCTCATAAGCTAGACTTTCAGGACTTAGTGTCATTGGTTCATTAGTCTTCATGGGATTGCTCATAGAAGTAAATCAGCAATTTGAAAGGCTTTCCAGTGAAGCTATTGCTGGCACACTTTGCCAGGCATGGAGGATGGGATTTTGGGAGGACACATGAAATAGTACTGATTACAGCAATAGTCAGAAATAATTTTCAGCCAGTGAGAAGACCTATTCCTGTATTTCTGGAAATATTTCTGGAAATACTGGAAGTGAGGAAATGAGGCTATTTTTCAGACTGCAGAGGCTTTCCTCAAGCCTGGAAGGCTGAAAAAGTCCTCAAACCAGCCAAAAATCAGCTGGGAGATGCAGTGTAGGTAAGGGGACGGGGGATTGTGCATGTATATGCAGGGAGCGTGGGGGGGCGCATTGCCCTCTGGGTGTTGGCATGTGAGCGTGCATGCATAAGCACGCACACAATTTTTGGCACAGGAGCCCAAAATTAGGCAAAAGCTACCATTCAGCTAACCACATCTTAACCAGGAAGAATGGCATGGACTCTCAGTATGAGCGCCAGGAAAGAAAAGAGGGAGAAAATGAGATGTCAGATTAGCATCCTATTAAAAGATTGTATCAGAGTGATAGAAAAAAAAAGTAACACTATAAAACTTAATTATATATCTACTATATCCTATGTCAGTAGTTCATGAGATACTAAAAAATCAGTGAATTATATTTACATTTCTAAAAATATATATTTTAATAGTTTCTGTTTTGTTTGGAAAACAAAATGAGAGAATGGAAAACAGTATAAGAAATATAGCCTATACCCAGGGGTGGGATTCAAATTTTTTTACAACCGGTTCTGTGGGTGTGGTGTAGTTGGTGGGCATGGCTTGGAGGTTATGTGACTGGGTGGACGTGGCTTGGTGGTCATGTTATTGGCTGGGCATGGCCAACTCAATATCACTCACATTGCGGCATGTATCTCCTCGCCTGGCCTCTCATGACTGTGGGAATGCTGCAACAGTTGTAAGTGTGAAAAATGGTCAGAAGTCACTTTTTTCAGTGCCATTGTAACTTTGAATGGTCACT
>BHFT01058597.1:0-22648 GCA_004320025.1 Laticauda laticaudata
GACGCAGTGAGTACAGAACGGATGCATCGCGTTAACCAATGGATGGCAAGTGTTTCTCTCCGTTTTACAGCCTCTTTCCATCTGTTGGTGCAGTGTGACATGGGCTTTACTCTCCTGCCTGAGGGCAGATTTCAAAAACTTTTGCTGTCAAAGAAGCACTGGCCATGTGGAACAAGTATAACTGAATCTACAGATGATGTTTTTTACTTGTGCTTTTTTTACCCGGACTTGAGAGGATGGCACTTTCATCCATTAGTAAAGAATTTCAGTGATCATATTGAGGAAATTATCTGACAGAAATGGTAAACTTACATACTCTATAGCAAAAATTTAGTTGCTTAGTTATAAGGTTATATCAATAAAAATCACCCTCATGGTGCAGAATGACCACATATATTTGTTGATAATTCTTGTTTGTGAATGTGTTTAATGTTATGATTCTAACATAGATGTTAGCATGGTTAAGAATATTAAACTTGCTATTTAAAAACAACAACTTTTGCTTGTGCATGCCATACCATGTGCACTAATCAAACAGGTGGTAAGGAATAATTTTACATTTTTTAAATAGGTTGGACTATTTTTTCCCTTTTTTGTAAAGACAGATAGATTCATAACTGGCTGACTAATAGCACTCAGTGTGTAGTCCTTAGTGGAATTGCATTTACATGGAGGGAAGTATGCAGTGTGATACCCTAAGCTGTGTTTTAGGCCCAGTGCTCTTCAATATCTTCAACAATGATTTAGTATTCTTCAATATCTTCATCCATGATTTTGATAAATTAGATCATAACCTTGGCAAGTAAAGTGTAAAATGTGGAATAGAAAGCACAACCTTCAGGTGGGTTTGTAACTGGCTGATAAACTGTACTCAATGGAATTACATACATATTGCAGGGAAGTAAGCAGTGGGATACCCCAATGTTCTGGTTAAGCCCACTAGTATTCAAAATCTTCATAAATGATCTAGATCAGGGAATTCAAGGGAAATTCATAAAATCTACAGATGACACTTAGCTGGCAGGAATAGCCAACACTCCAGAAGAAAGGATCAAGATACACAAAGATCAAGATAGATTTGAGTAAGGTTCTACATTTAGGCAAGAAAATTCAACTGTAAAATGGATGATATCTGGGGATCTTGGAATCCTAATGGACAATCACTTAAATATGAGTCAGCAGTGTGCTGCTCCTGCCAAAAAAAGCCAACATCATCATAGGCTGCATCAACAGATATAGAATCAGGATCACATGAAGTGTTAATACCATTTCATAATGCCTTTGTAAAACTGCACTTGGAATTATTGCATCCAATTTTAGTCTCTGTTAATGCAATTTTGGTTAAATTGCATTAACAGAAAGATACAATCAAGATCTAGTGAGGTACTAATATACCACTCTATAAAGTCTTATAAGACTACACCTAGAGTACTGCATCTAGTTTTGATCACTACACTATAACAAAGATGTTGAGAATCTAGAAAGAGTATAGAGAAGAACAACAAACATGATTAGGGGATTGGAGGCTAAAATGTATGATAAACAGTTGCAGGAATTGGGCATGTCTAGTTTAATGAATGGAAGGACTAGGGGTGACCTGATAGCAGTGTTGCATTATTTGAGAGACTGACACAAGAAAGAAGGGGGTCAATCTATTCTCCCAGCACCTGAAGGCAAAACAAGAAGTAATGAATGGAAACAAATAAAGGAAAGAATTAATCTAAATCAGGGGTGTCAAACTCAATTTCATTGAGGGCCACATCAGGATTGGGTTTGATTTTGGAGGGCCAGGTGAGGGCATGACATGGGACTGCACCTCTGCAGACATGGGTTTATAAACTTATAAAAATAGGGAAGCGTACATCTCTGTGATTTTGTTTTTTTAATACTTACTTGATCTACTTGATCACCTTATGAGAGAGACCAGATCAAGAAACTGACTCCACAGGAAGAATAGAACTACAAAATTGTTGACATAGGCTACAGTAGCAGAATCCTGCAAGCCTGAAGAGTAAGCCTGAAGAAAAAGTACTTTTCCTCCCTTTTATAACCTTCTGAGTCAAGGACAGCCTCCTGGGTGACTCCAGAGGCCTTGTTTTAGGCCTGGAAGACCTCGTGGGCAACTCCGGAAGCCCTGTTTTGGGTATGGAAGGCCTTGTGGGCAACTCCAGAGGTCAAAAGCAGTTGCAGGGGTGCATCCTGCCCATGCCCCATTTTTGCTAGCAGAGGCACCGCAGGCTGGTCCTTTGCTATTTCCAGACTGACTCCACAGGCCAGTTCTAAGCATCCCGCAAGCCAGATCCAGTCCATAGGCCTTGAGTTTGACACCCCTGATCTAGATCTAAGGAAAAATTTATTGACAATTAGAACAATTAATCAGTGGAATGAGTTGCCTTCAGAAATTGTGAATGCTCCAACACTGGAGATTTTAAAGAACAGATTGGACAACCATTTGTCTGAAATGGCATAGGGTTTCCTGTCTGAGCAGGGGGTTGGAATTGAAGACCTCCAAAACCCCTTCCAATTTCGTTATTCTGTTATTCTATTTTCAGTTCATATTATTCTATCAGATTTCTGGTCAATGACTAAAGCAAAATTTGAAATTGTTAATAATTCTATGTTATGTTCAACAGACATGACTACAGCAATGTAAGATTTAAGGAGATGGTCAGGGTTTTTCTGTTGCTAAGGTAATATCTACTTATCAGAGTTTATTGGGCTATTACAATTAGGTCTGTGTATCAACATGGATAGAAGGCCAATGATGGCTAAAGTACAAATTCTCCGTTTTACTCCTTTTTTCTGTTTCAGGGTTGCTTTGATGTAGTTCTATTAAAATCCAATCCTGATTACTGAGATGTTAAAATGTATCTGCCAGTCCATTCAGCAGAACAGTAGATATATTCTACACTGAAGCACATCTGCAAATTTCTATCTAAGTTTTTATTTGATATTCATCATGCATGTTAGTGTACAGCAGCAGCAAGGAGACAGACCATAACAAAAATGTTATTTTAAAAATAGTTTTAATTTAATGCATCAAAGGAAAGCTAGCATTTGTAACACTTAACAGAGAAATGAAAGTATGGAAGGAGGACTACTTCACAAATTCAGGCTGAGAAATTATTTTCAATGAAGTTATCTTTCACATCCTACACAGTTTAAAATTACCATAATATATGGCAATGAAAATGATAACTATAACATTGCACATAAAGTTATTTTTTACTAGTTTGAAAGATTCCAAAGTGTCTAATATCTAATTATTAGTTCAAATATCTAATAATATTAAAGTTCTAATATCTAATAATATTAAAACTATGCCATCATTTTTAATGGTTAATGCTTAAAAAACAACGTAGTGTTCTTTTTAAAGTTAAACACACTTTTAACATAAAAATATAATGCTGAACATTTAAAATTGTTTAAACTAATTACAGTGTTAGAACTTTTTTAAAGAAAAAAAATGGATTTGAATATTAAACATTTGGACATTAAAGAAATTTGGATTTGGCCAAACAGTATACCTATTCTCCTGATACCTAAGTGCTGATTTATATTATTTCTAAAAGAGTTAGAACAGTTCGGTAATGCTACTCAACCTTCAACAACTGCCAACATAATAAATCTGCCTTTTCTAAACAGAAAATAAATGGGTTGGTATAGTATTAGGTATAGTATTAATGTATCAATTAATAAGATTATAAAGTATTCTATGGAATTATATTTTTCTTCTAACCCTAATCCTAACCCATATCTGTTAGCTACAGCCAAATTAAATGCAGCAGCACAATATTTTGCACTGTAGTGTATCTTAAAGGCTAGGTCACACTGGCCGACGGATGCAAAACTTTTGCAAAGTTTTGCAAAAGCGGACAAGCAAAATTTCGGGAGTGGCTCCATCCATTGTTATCCGCTCTCAAAAGTGTCCCAAATTTGCATAAACAGAACAGAAAACAACGGAAAGGAACGGACGTGGGTAGTACGTAGCGAGGATGGTAAGCGGAGTAAAGCGATGTTGTAGGAAACTGAATGAGGAGGGATGCACATCCGAAGGGCTTCTAGGGAGAAATCAGCGAAGCGAATGCATAGTGGAAGGAGTGGGAATGCATAGCAGATGACCCGGATGCATCATGGACGCCTATAGGCGATGCATAGCGGATTGCATAGCGGATGCGTAGCGGTGCCATAGCCGATGCGTAGCTAATCAAAGCGGTCACTGCGCATACGGGATAAAATTGTGAAGCTTCCGCGGATAAAAAGGAGCAGCCTTCGCAAGCAAGCTTTCAGAGAAAAGACCTGCTGCAGAGACATCCTTGACAAACACCATGTGCAGTCAGGGAAGTAAAGAGAAAGCCTGTACCCTACTCCTCCAGCCCTGGCAACGTAAGGACAAACCACATCCACACCCCCTGGGCGCTGACCTCTTAACTTGCTGGTAAACTCTTTCTGTCTGCCTGCTGCTGGTGCTGCTGTGCTTCTCCTGCTGCTGCTGCCTGCTGCTGTGGCTGACAGCCCAATGCCCTCAAGAGCACTTCTTGCTGAAGGCCCTGAAGCCCCTTCCAAGGGAAGAAAGCAAGCCAAGGAGAAGGGAGAGAGGAAACAGTACTTCCCTTCTAGGACACATGAGAGGAGTTGCTGGAAGGCTGAGGAGAAGCGTACTTGTGGGAGAAAGGGCCACAGTCCTATTGTCGACAACCAAAGAAAGCAGGCAAGTGTGGAGAGACAGCAGAAGCCTGGGCTACACTGCAGATGTACTCCTGGATGGTGGAAGCACATGCAACCACCTGGTATGCGCAAGCCTGCACCTGAAGAAATCTGGCCAGGCCGCTGTCAACGCTTCACTGACCGGGAGATTAGTCGCCAAAAGTGCAGCTTCCTGGAGGTAGGTCGCCACCAAGGGAGCAGACCCTCGTCAATCCTCCCCTCAGACAGCCCACAGACAGCCACCTTCTGCCACCAGAGAACAGCTACCTTTCCAGGCCAGGTGCCTTGGAGCCCCACAGCAGAGACCCCCACGACAGCTGCATTCCCATCCCAGCGGATTGGAGATCCCCCGTCTCAAATGGAGAAGAAGAAGCAGCACGCCAGAGACCAACCCATCCCCACCCGCCAGCCTCCACCTCACAGAAAGCAGGCAGAGAGGCATACTGGAGGAAACGCAACCCACGGTCCCGCTGGAGATCAGGACACAATCAGACTCCAGCACGATCCTCCATCTCAGCTGGTGCCAGGCTGTCCACAGCGATATACCACCCTGAAAACCGCAAGCCTTCATTAGTAGCCAGAAGCTCAGACCTCCCGAGGCCAGTACAGTGAATGAAGGAGAAGATCACAGCACTGCTGCACCAACCCTCCAGGCCAGCGAACGCTCCGACCCACTCCAGGAAATGCTCTCCAACCCCCAGGCCCGGCGGGGATGTCACAGCCCTTCACGGCTTTCAACAGTCCTCACCTACCAAGCTATGGAACCGAGGACTCCCACAAGCAGAGGCCGCCCTTCCCAAGTCCAGGCCCAGGTAAACATCACACCGCCACGGATGCCTCACCAACCCACTGAGACCAGACAGCCACTACACTCTCTTCCTCACCTCACACCAAGCCCCGCAACAAACATCTGTCATTAGTACTGTGACTGACATCCCAGTCCTTTGATGAAGGGCCTTCAACCTCAAGGAACTGATCAGCTCTCTGAGAGCTTCCTGAACAACATTCCGTTGTACTCTCGGCCAGGCCCCCCAATGGCACTTCCAGACACACTCCAGCCAAGCCACCTCCACATGTCCTGGCCACTCGACAGCTGAGACATGGACATGCTCAGAGTGACTGAGAAGTGGCCAGAGACTGAGTTGTTACTTGTTCACCTTTCTTTGCTTAAAGATATTTTACTTGGTTCATTGCTTTTTAATAAAGTCTACTTTAAGACAGTTGTTAATAAAGGTACTTTGCTTCACACACTTGGTCATTTATTTACTTAAATAAAGTGTAAGTGAAACTTGAAAAAAGGGTTAAGCTTTGCATCTTGTGGGACTTTGGTAAGGATAGTGTGGGATGGGGTTAGGATAGTTGTGGGATGGATAAGGATAGTGGTGGGATGGGTAATGATAGTCTGTGATGGTAAGGATAGGTGGGAATCTGATAACCTCCAGTGCAGGCATAGTGGGATTGTATGTCACCCTCCAGCCTGCCACACATATGGCCTTTTTAATCAATAACAATTTATTCATTGACAACACAATTTCAAATAAACAAAGCGCTTTATTCAATGCCCTATTCATGAAGGCCCATCAACATACATGGCACAATCTCATTAGTGTTAATGAGACAGGCTCAAAAGGAGCATCCATTAAGCATCTACCATCCTGTTTGCATCACTGCTTCCGCGGGAATTGCAACCATGTTCAAGGAGGGCCGCTTCTTCCCTTCACGGAGCTCTGTGGGGCCTTGTACATCCACAGTGTCTAATCAGGTTTTCATCCTTGCCTCATTCAACAGGCCTCCATTCCCCATTCCCATTGAATGGCCACAAGCTGTTTCTGCAACACCTGGTAGCAGCGTGCATAATGAGATTGCAAGGATGCAGCAAGCTTCCCACAATGCTCCTCAATCCCCTGGTGAAACGCAATGGTGTGATAAGTACCTGGAACTGTTGCCAGGATGCCAAAGCATTCCCCACTACCCGTCTTGCCCCTGGACAGCCTTGTAGTTGAAGATCCTTTCTCTTCACAGGTGAGTATGTGAACTGTAGGGCTTCATAGGAGGTTCTGAGGGAGAAGGCATCAATCACCCATGATGAAGTAGGGCAGATCTTGTGTTCATTGGTAGGGGTCTGATCTGAAAACCCATGAGAGGTTGCGTTCATCCTCCAGCCCCTCCTTTAGGTCACTGCGTTGTAATACCTGGCTACCTGAAGCTGACCCATTGCCTGAAAGCATCGATGTACATGAACTTGTAGTCAATCACCATGGCAAACAAGAGGACTGATACGAAGAAGCCCCTTGTAGTCGTGAATTAAGTGGGACCCGAGATTTGGCTGGAGCTTTGCAGGCCGCGTGCCTTCCATCTATGGCTCCAATGGTGTGGGGAAAGTTCCACACCTCTGATACACTCTTCTGCAACTTCCTCCAGCTTCTCAGTGGGTGGGGCAACTGGAGAGCTTCTCAACGTATTCTCGATATGGCCTGCACGCTCTCGACCACTTTGCGATGCTGTTGTGTGGCCAACCCCTCAGGCAACTGCATGTTTCTGATTGTTCCAGAGGCTGTAGCCGCTAGTAGTGCCACTTCAGTCCAGGGTCCGATGCGGGATGGAAGTTTGGTGCTCGGCTTGGTCAACCTGGGTCTCAGCCGCTACACAACTTTCGTCAAACTGGCTGGTGGCACCTCATGAAGGTGCTGGAATGCAACGAGTGTCTTCATCCTGTCAGCTTCCACATCAGCTTTTCATGGATCCAACCCTACTCTTCTCCCATCCACGCTGGAGCCCAGCACAGCTCTTGGACTAATCCCTTATCCTCCTTGCGTAGAAAAGGTGACAGTTCTAACAGGCTGGTTCTGGTGTTTGAATGATGGCAGCTACCAAAGGAGTCTGTGATGATCATGTGTAAATCAATGGATGAGTGTAAAGAAGCAAGAGCAAGGGTGAAGAGTCGGTCACCACGCGCTGGACTGATTGTGAGATCAGGTGTTTCTCCCCTTTTTATAGGAATATCAGTTTTCTGCTAGGTGTCCTTCCACATTACTCTAGGCGAACTCCAGAACCTAATATCCGAGATACATCCAGATACAAACGTTTTGTACCCATTTAATAGCTTTATTATTAATGCATACACGCTACAGCCTTCTAATCTTCCGGCTACTAAAGCGTGGGACATTCCATGTACCTTTCGCTTTCTCCCTCCTTCCGCTTTCAGCTCGCAGGGATGTCGAGTTGAAGGGATGTCCACAGGATGCCGAGAGAACAGAGAGGTAAGGATGACAACGGACGAGAACATTTACCGTATATGTCGCGATTACATCGACGCGTCGGAAAGTTTCATCCCCTTCAAAAAGTTTGTGCAGCTCAAAACTTTTGCAGCAGATGAAATAGCAGTAGACGGATGTTTGACGGATAGAGCATATGAAAACATGTATGCACGAGTACACAACGGATGCATCGCATTTTCCAATGGATGGCAAGCTTTTTGGTCCATTTTACATCCTCTTTGCATCCGTTGGTGCAGTGGGACATGGGCTTTATTTTAAAATGTGCCATGCTCTGTGTATATTTGAGAATCCACAAAAAAAATCTTACACAAAACAAAATTGGTTTTACATATATGATTGTATTATATAATATTAATATTTTAAATAGGTTCATCTAACAATTGGAGGGGTAACTAATATGTGAAAACTAAATTTCTCAATAAATCATTATATTGCAATTCTTCAATATAAAAGAATATATAGAGAGCAAGATTAAACTGTGAGGACCTTAGTGCTCTCACATTCCTATCTTTTTTACTGTCTGTATTGAATGGTACACACAGTTTTTAAATGTTTATTAATGGTTCCCAAGAAGAAAAAAAACAAACCTAGAACATTTCTTCTCCAACAGCCTATACCCAAGATAATCAGGGATTAGTATCAGGCAGTCAAGCAGAAAAATAATACCTTAATCAAGGAATTACCAAGGAGAAAACCATAGCCCCACTAACACCTGTAGGATAAGCTGTTGTCTATAATGAAGCACCCCATGTATAAAGGCCCTGTCCCACTGGCCGACGGACGCAAAACCTATGCATAAAGGACACAGCGGATGAGCAAAATTTCGGGGGTGGCTCCATCCATTGTTATCCGCTCCAAAAAGTGGCGAAAATTTGCATAAACAGAATGGAAAAGAACAGAAAAGAACGGAAAAGAACGGACATGGGTAGTATGTAGTGGGGATGTTAAATGGATGTTCATAGGAAGCCTAGCGGATGTATATCGGATGCAAACCGTTCACTGCGCATCCTTTCTATTTCCTTGCTACTAACGCTGTGTAGACGTTCCGTGTACCTTTTGTTTCCTCCCTCTTTCCGTTTTCAGCTGCAGCGGATGTGAGTTGAGGGGATGCCCAGAGGATGCAGAGAGGATACACCGGACGTTTAACAGATGATAAACGGACATGGAACATTTGTTGCTCAGATGTCAC
Source organism: Laticauda laticaudata (assembly GCA_004320025.1). NCBI lineage: Eukaryota > Metazoa > Chordata > Lepidosauria > Squamata > Elapidae > Laticauda > Laticauda laticaudata. The sequence continues at coordinate 9,175 of BHFT01058597.1, forward strand.
GGATTTACATCATACAAAGCGGAAAGTTCATCCATTCACAAAGTTTTGTGCAGCTCAAAACTTCTTGCACAGATGAAATCGGAGTGGACGGATGCTTGACAGATCGAGCATATGAAATACATATGCAATGAGTACACAACAGATGCATAGCGTTTTCCAACGGATGGCAAGCTTTTTTTAAAGTTTTACATCTTCTTTGCATCCATTGGTGCAATGGGACATGGACTTGACTGATAAACACTGATAAACTGATAAACACTGATAAACACTGATAAAATTATCTAATTGGGTAATGAAACACTTGCAAGCAAACAACTAAACTCAGAGAGCATCAACTCAGATTTCTTATGGTAACATGGTTATTTAGCAGCAGAAAGAGAGTTTTTCAGGCTACCGTAGCATCAGAAGGGAATGGATATTTTCTAGTCTTATAATAATGTGCTTTTTATTTTTGTAACCCCCCAAAACCTACAATTCCCTTTTTTTATTCTCCTAATATATTCTAATGATATGGAAACTGATTAAAATAAGAACATTAATATATAATTTGCATCCAAAAAAAGTCCAGCATATAAATATTATGATATGAACTATGTTTCCAACAATATGCTAACTAACTCATATCTTCTTCATAAGCAGTATTTGTTCTAAACTGTGATCAAACATCCCTTCTGGCATGAAACTAGTAATAACTAATCACAATCACAGATGGGATTCAAAAATTTTAACAACTGGTTCTGTGGGTGTGGCTTAGGTGGTGGGCCTGGCTTGATGGGTGTGGCTCAGATGGTAGGTGTGGCTTAGGTGGTGAGCGTGACTTGATGGACTGGGTGGACATGGCTTGGTGGTCATGTTATTGGCTGGCTGTGGCCAACTCAATATCACTCACATCAAGGCACACATCTCCTCGTCTGGCCTCTCATGACTGTGGGGATGCTGTAACAGTCATGTGAAAAATGGTCATAAGTCACTTTTTTCAGTGCCATTGTAACTTTAAATGATCACTCCACACAAGCAAAGTACCAGCAAAGGAGGGGGAAAAAAACTCCAGAGAAGTTCCTGAGACAGGAAGTCTAGTGCTGCCAAGAATGTAATAAGGGTTAATGGAGAGGCAGTTTCTGTAAGCAACACCAGAATGGTTGCCTTCCTGCCTTCCTTACAGGATTACGCCAGTAATTTCTTCTAACAACCGGTTCTCTGAACTGCTTAAATTGTTAACAACCAGTTCTAGTGAATACGTGCGAACTGGTAGAATCCCACCCCTGATCACAATCTATAACCATCTCGAGACTGTTTTACAAGACTTTTTTTCAAAAAAATAGTACACATAAGATATACTATTCTCAGTTCCCTCGAAGCCAAAATAACAAAGATAATTAACACAGAATTTCCATATTTCAAAATTATCTCTGTAAAGCAACTACAAGATTGATACAGGCAGGGGTGGGATTCAAATTTCTTAACAACCAGTTCTATGGGCGTGGCCTAATTTATGGATGTAGCTTGGTGGTCATGTGACTGGGGTGGTTGTGGGCAGGTGACTGGCAAACCAAACGCAAGTGGTCCTTGCTTAATGACCAGGTCCTCGCTTAATGGCCAGTTGCTTAGCAAGTGTTCTAATGTACGACTGACCTCCACAGAGCTACTTAGCTTCTTTTTGATGTTTTGACAGACACACACACACATACACACACCCTTCTACCCCTGCTATTCTTTGATTCTGTAAGGATCTCCTGCTGGAGCAGGGGGTTGGACTAGATGACCTCCGAGATCCCTTGCAGGCCAGCTAGATTGCATTGTATGCTTCAAAGCCTTCTGAGCCAGCGGGTTTATGTCCTTCCTGTCCTCTCCTTTTTTTTTCTCTCCCCTCTCCTTCCATGTTTATTATCACATTATAATCTCATTTACTTTCTCCTCTCTTTTTCTTCTTTCCCTTTCTTTCTGCCCATTCCTTTCCACCCACTCTCTATCTCCTTTACTTCCTTTTCTCTCCCTTTTATTTTTCCCTTTTTCTTATCTGTTTCTAGATTTATCTCTCACTCTTTTCTTCCTCTCTCTTTCCCTCTCTTTACTCTTTCTGGTATCCCCTCTTTCCTCTCTTCCCTCCTCTTCCTCTTTCTCTTTCTGTCCTTCCTCCTTCCTCTCCTTTTAAAGGCTAGAAGCCACCTGAAACACCCACATAAGCACACACACAGGGGTGGATTCCCCAGTTTGCCCTATTCTATTTACACTGCACGCTCAGAGAATAGCCTGCATGCGGATTGTTGCTTTTAATTCATTGTTACGGTCCTTCCAAAAAAAAATACATGCATCAACAGAAACAACAAGGCAGTTTTAGAACAAGAGGTGCCAGACGCAACCCAAGTTCTACAGTATAATAGAATAAGAACCAGCATAACAACTATAGCTAATGGAGCCCTCCCATATGTGGAGAAAGGAGGCGAGGACATTCTGAGGGCTGTAAACCTAGTTAAGGCTGCCATCTGACAGCATATTGGTTCCGAGTGCTTAAAGACTTGGATAGTTGCGTGGAGTCTTTACAGGGATTTCAAATGTCATTTATCCAGTCACTATTCCATTTGTTTGACAGCTTCCACCATTTTCGCTGCAAAGATTCCTATCCAATAACTCAACAATTACAGACAGGGCACTCATCCTATAATATGAAGTGCTTTGAGAAGATTGGTTTGCTGGCACTCATTTCTGGTTTCCGCATACATTTGATAAACACAGCTTGTCCATAAATGAAAAATAGATCTAGAGAGACTCACATCACTCTTTACACTGCTCTACGTCATCTAAACAGTGGGAGGGCTATGCTGAGGAGCTTGTTGTGATTTAGTTCTGCCATTCACACATTCTTCCACATAATTAGTGTTAAACTTCTGGCTTTCTATTCAAATCTGCTTGATTATGGATTGTCCTGTCTGTGCATCAGAGGGTCAACTAGAAAGAAAGAAAGGAAGAAAGAAAGATAAGACATGAAGGAAGAGAAGTAGAGAGAGGAGTAGAAGAGAGAGAGAAGGAGAGGAGAGAGAAGAAAGAAAGAAAGAGAAGAAAGAAAGAAAAAGAAAGAAAATAAATCATCTACTGAGGCTGCAGAATCATGACACCTTTAACGTATCATTGTGCACTTCTAGACCCAACTGGGTTTTTATTATTCTAAGCCATGAAAGCAACGTCCACACTCATCAACTCCCGGATAAGTCCCACCATTGTTGTATCACCTGCAAATTTAGCAATAAATAGTATTACTAGTATGATTGGGAATGAGTCAACTAAAGAGTTATAGAGTATAGGGACTCAAATACACAAACCCTGTGATTACCAGGTTAAAGACATAGGGCTGAACACTGTATAACACATGGGTTGTTATTGAGTCCTTACTCTATTACTCTTTATTCATGACTGCATTCACTCATACTAGTAATACTTATTTTTGCTAAATTTGCAGTGATACAACAGTGGTGGGACTATCTCCGGGAGTGATGAGGTTGGATCGTTTGCTTTATGGTGTGGAGACAATAACTTGACCTCAAACCAATAAGACAAGGATTTAGGATTACACGAAAGGACTAAGTCAAATACTCAGCTGCTTTATAATGGAGATGAGTGGATCAGCTGCCAGTTATTATTAGTGTTCTGGGTGTTACCCTAAAAGACGAGCTGACCTGGGGGTGCCCAATTGTCAGCCTGGTCCAAAAGGGCCCAGCAGAGATTATACCATTGGACTGGCTCAAAAAACAACCTGAATGGAAACTGCTGATTGGACTTCGTATACTCCCATAGGAGCATTTTAACATACTGCACCTTCTGTCTGTTTTTGAACTATTACCATCCTGCAGATATACAGAACTAATAAAACAAGAGACAAATAGGCTGAAAAAAGCTTCTTCACCAGAGGCAGTAGCTCTTTATGAATTCTGCGTGATAGTGCAGGGTGAGGTTGTCGGGTTTCCCGGTCAATGTTGAACGGTGAAGGATGTGTGTTTGTGTTATTTCATGGTCATGGTCATGGTCATAATCGCCACTGACATGTGTTTTGTTCATTTGATGCCCCAATGACAATAAAGTAAACTAAACTCAATCAACCAGAAGAAAGGCAGGCAGCAGCAGGCAGGCAGGCAGCAGGCAGGCAGGCAGGCCGGGGAGGAAGAAGAGGAAGAAGGAAGGAAGGAAGGAAGAAAGAAAAGAAAGAAAGAAAGAAAGAAAGAAAATAAATCATCCTACTGAGGGCTGCAGAATCATGCAGCCTTTAATGTTTCAGATTGGTGACCCTTCCTAGACCCAACTGGTGTTTCTTATTATATCTACAGTACATGAGTTTCAGTCCCAAAGATGTTCCTTCTCCCCAGGGACCCAACCTTCAATTCTGGATGAATACTTCTGCACCCTTTCACTCTTTGTTCCTCAACATCCTTCTTACATTGGATTACAAGTTATTGAACCGGATCAGAACCAAGAACAACAGTTGCAGTTATGTAGATGTAAAAGAGACTGGAGACTTTACAGTCTTCAAACCCCAATCCAAGATCGCAGGCAAAACAGGAGCCTCAAGCTCAATACTTTTAATCCCGACACTCATAGCCAGATATTATTTCTCTTCATTGTGTCTCTGGTATGTGGCATTGTTGCAAAGAACTTACACAAACAAAACAAACTTTACAAGAATAATAACATCTTTAGAAATGATCTTTTCTTCAAAAATCAGACATTAGGAATTGTGAATGGAGAAATTTTATTATTTACTTAGACTCTATTTAACCTCAAGAATTCACCTGAAGGTAATATCAGGCAAATCAAGACTGACAAATCAAAGTTAACTACTTCCATGAATGCACACAAAAAACATTTCAGAAATGTAACACTCCCATGCTCTTAACAAAAAATGAATTTGTAGCACAGAAGGGAAAATTCCAAATTTACAGATATTGTAAACAAAAGGTTCCTAATGTACACAGGATTGGATGCCTGTCTCAGCATATGATTTCTATATGACCCCATTATTCCTTCCATCTCTGTCACTCTGGAGGCAGCCACCCAGGGGTGGGATTCTCTCTTTCCCTCTCTTTCTTTCTCTTTCCCTCTCTCTTCCCCCTCTTTCTCTCTCCCTCTCTTTCTATCTCTTTCTCTCTCCCCCTCTTTCTCTCTCACCCCTTTTTCCCTCTTTCTCTCTCTTTCTCTGCCTCCTCTCTTCCCCCTTCCCTCTCTCTCACTCACACACAAACACACACACACACCTGTCTGGGATGAACAGCTCCAGTGAGCAGTGGGTGTCAGGAAAAGGAAGAAAGGGGGAGAGAAGGGGGTGGTGTGCAATGGGGCTTTGAGCACTCCCACTCCAGCCATCGCTACTCTACTGGGAGATGCTTTTGGAGGGCTGAGGCAGGGGGTACTCATGCTTAAAGTGGCAGGCAGGATTTAAAGCAGCATGAATGTTTTAAGTGTGATTACCCCCTGCCTCAGCCCTCCAAAAGCATCTCCAAGTGGAATGGAGATGGCTGGGGTGGGGTGGGTGCTCAAAGCACCGTTACAGTTGCATCCACCTGCTCCTCCCCCTCTCTTCCTTTTCCCGCCGCCCCCTCATAGGATCACGGTTTGTCCCAGACCAGGTATGTATGTATGTGTGTGTTTGTGATGGCTGGGGGGGGGGCTCATGGCGCTGCTGTTTTAAGCATGCACCGACAGCTTGCTTTAAAACGTGAACACACCCCCCCCCCCCAGCCCTCTGAAAGCATCTCCACGGATGGCACAGGCAGAGGACCTGGCTGCCTCCCGTTTTTCCCCCGGGAGAAGCAAGCAGAGGCAGCGGAGAAACTGTGGTGACAATGCTGCTTCGGGTTGGCAGCCAGATCCACCACCCGCCTGCCACATGGTAGGGAGAGCTGGGAGAGCGCCGCATGGCAGCTTAGCCAGCCAACCAAGCCCGGGGTCATGGGGAGGCAGCTAGATAAGCCCCAGCCTGCTGCACCAGCAGGATCGGGCTGCGCCGGTGGGATAGCCAGCCAGCTGAGCCCAGGGACATTGGAGGGCAGTTTGGTAGGCTCCAGCCAGCGGTGTCGGCGGGATGGGGCTGTGCCCGCAGGGAAGCCAGCCAGCTGAACCCAGGGACATTGGGAGGGCAGATAGGTATGCTGGGCGAGGCCAGGGGAGCCCCGGGGACAGTGGGGGAAGAGCTAGTGTGACTGTGAGTAGGCACATCAGGAGAGGCTCATGTCGGCTCCAGCCTGCTTCTCTCACCTGCTCTTGATGGGAGATCAGCTCCCGGCAGAGCAAAAAACCTTGCAAGATGGAAACGGCTCCTGGGCAGCAGAGAGAAACAGGATTCAACTGACTCCTGGACTTGTAAGCTTTTTGCTCTGCCGCAGCGAAAGGCAGGCAACAATAGCTGGCCTGGTGGGCAAAAGCATGCTGCGATGTCATGCATGTGAATGATGTCGCACATGCGCAATAACAAAAACCGGTTCTGAGAGCGGAGGAGTGGGCGGAGAGGGGCGGGGCCAGCCAGGGCGCCATTTTACTAGTTCTCCGAACTAACGGGAACATTAACAAGCGGTTCTATAGAAGTGGTGCCCCCCGGAATCCCACCCCTGGATACAGGTACCAGTTCTCACAAAAATCAAAAGAAAACAGCCTTAAATCAGACTACTCCAGTACAATTACAAGAGAAGGATCAAAAAGAGAATAATTTCAAGTTCCTACATCACACAAACAGGAATATTTGCACAAGAATTTAGACACGGAGCTGGCGTCTCAGTGGCACAGCGTGCGATCTTTCAGCTCCAAGATCGCCACTGATATCTCCATTGCAGGACAGTCCCACCAGACCTAAACCATCCCGTAGAGACAGTGACTGAGGAGGGCACATTCTGTCGATTCCAGGGACATTGCAAAGTCCCTGGTTGATCCAGAAAAAGCCCTTTTGCTGGCAGAAGAGAGGCAGCTCCGGAACAGAAGAGATTGAAGGAAAGTGTGTCAGCTTGGTGAGATGAACTTTTACTTATTATTACTTGAAGAGAACATCCATCCTGAAAGATTTAAAGTGAAATTAAAAGTGAAAGGAAAGAGTCTTAAGCAGAGAAAATTAAAGCTAGTTAAAGTGAAAAGATTTTTGCTTCTTCCCCTTTTCTACTTGGACTTATGAATTTGGTATTAACTACTGAACTTTAAAAAGGACTGTTTTCCTTTTCAAATTTTCATCCTTGTTTTCATTTTTTATTTTTTAATAATTTTCTTGAAAGTCTGTTTTGATTAAACTCTTGTGATTTGAGTTGTAATTTTTTTTTTTTTAAAAAAAGGAAAGGATTCCCATTCTCTTTTTGTTTCTTGTATTGGATACAAGAGGGGGGAGTGAAAATATAGGGGGGGGGGAAGTAAACAGCTGCTATTTAGAGGCTTGACATATTGGTTTCTTTCCTTTCTCAGTTTGCTTATGTAACTTGCATAATACTCAAGACTCTGAGCTTTGCAGTGGAAAAGATAGTAAGGATAGAGCAATCGGTAGATTATTTATACAGGTGCTTATCTGTGAAAACTAAAAATAAATTAGAGCTTTGAGCTGAATTTGAAAGAAAGAAAGATTTAAGTGACTTTGAAAAATAACCGAACCCAGAAAACAATTGAAGTTTTTGATTGTTAAAGAAACGCTTGATACTTAGCTGTAAAAGAGCTGATTTAACTCTAGAGTGTGATTGTCCCATCTCCTATTCTACTCCCCCCTGCCCCAATTTGGATTTTTGTTGTTTGGATCTAACCTTCTATTCCAGATTAACTATGTTTTTTTTAAAGTTTTTTTTATCTTTTTTCCTTTTCTCTTATTAAGAAGAAATGATTGCGATACAGGTACATAAGTGCTTGAATATTTTTCTTTTTTCTTTTTCCCCCTTTTTTTGGGGGAATGGCCAACTGCCCTGCCTATAACCTCCTTCTTTTTCCGCTTTTTTCTCTCTCTCCTCTTCTCTACAGGTAAGCACCAAGATGAGAAGAAAGACAACCAGCCCAGCTTCCTCAATACCAACAGCCTCTTCCATCAATCTGGAGCGACAAGCGGTCAATCCAGACAATTTTAACAACAGAAGAAAAAGAAGGAAGTAGACGATGCGCAAGATTGATTAATACAAGGCATCCAGAAGATGAAAAGAGGGAAATAGAGATATTGAGCAAAGAGCTGAAGAATATTGAGCAAAGAACTGAAAAAGACTAATGGAAGTAGAGAACATTCAAACAGATGATGATGAATATGAGGGATAGAATTAAAAAATTGAAGAAGATATACAAAAGGATAATAGAAAATTGCCAGATAAATTGATACTAATAGAGAGGGAATTGAAGTGATATTGAAAGCACAAATGCGAACCATTTGGATGGAGAAATGAATTAGAATTCTAACCTAAGATTTCAAAATGTAAAGAAGGAACAAGGTGAAATCTTGTCTGAAAATAATGACAGAAATACTTGCGAAGAAGCATTAGAGATAACCTAAAGAGAAGATTGATGGATTGGGATTGGATAAAGTGTTCTGTGTAATATACACAGATATGGCAATGAGAAACAGTTAACCAGAGAAGTTCACTTAATTCACTAAAAAGATTATTAACGACACAGATACTAAACAGGTGGCAAGAGAAAACCTCTAAAGCTACAAAAATAAAGAAATTGGTGGTACCATGAAACAGGTACCAAACAGAGCTAAGAGAGATGAGAGAGAAATATTTATTTTTGACTGAAGAGTTACTTAACAAGAGCGAGGTAAATTACAGCTTGGCTGATGCCAGAAGGACCTCTTGTTCACTTGGCAGGAACAAAGACACAGAAAACTGACACAGTGAAAAGCTGAGCTATTCTACTCTGATATTTTTAGAGGAAAGCTAGAAAAGGAAGAAGTCAATAATTGAATCTCCAAAGAGTGCTATAGGCAAGTAACTTGAAAAGAGAAGAAAAGAAAGGTGGCAGTCAGGTTTGGTGTATCCAGAGAGCAACAAGAATTAAAACCCTAACTGAGCAAATAAAACCCCCTCATAAAGCTAATATGGAGGAAAAGAAAATGATTACGATTAATCATAAAATTGAACTTAATTGGCTACTAAAAGAAGGAAAGTCTATTTCCATAACTAAGAAAATTGAATGTTAATATATTTGCTTACAAGAATACACATTAAAAAACACATAATAATATACTTAAACAAAAAAAATATTTGTGTGGAATTATTTACATCGCTGGCACATCTAAAAAAAGAGGACTGTGGTTTTATATATCTAAAGAACACAATTTGGCAGAATTAATTTATATAAGATGACGTGGAAGATTTTTTGATGGGTGGAAAATAATGGGATTAAATGGAACATCATGTTAAAACACTATTAATTGCAAATTATTCTCCAAATGATAACCAAAGAAGAATTTTACAGAAATTGACATATGAGAAATAATTGATAAGTTAATATTTGTATGACGGGAGGATCTTAATGGAATAGTCGTAAACAATTCTCCGGCACTCCTACGCTGTTCGGATTAACAGCACACGACCAGAAAGTCACAAAGGAAAGATAATGATATATTGATTATGATCTCCGGATGTCAGAGTAAAATCCTTCCTTCAATAACAGAAGAAATTCAACTTAAAAGATGCTTGGAGAGAGAGAACATGGAGAGTAAAGCCAATACACCTTTTACTCAAAGACAGACATGCTTAAATGGTCCTAGAATAGAACATCGATATGCGATGTCAGCAGAACTACTGGCTAACAATATGAGAGATCGAACTAGAAACGAAGCATCTTGGGCAGATGCATAAACCAGGTGCACAATTACTTGGAGAGGATATAAGAAGATCCAGATGGACCTTAAACTAATATGATATTGAAAAGAAAAAGACTTTAAAAAGAAATAGAAGAAATACTTTCTTTCTCTCTTTAAAAGAAAATAGAAAAGAGATACATCTCTACAGACCTTGGGCCTACACAGTGGCTTGATAATAGATCAACAAGTGAAAGAAATATAAAACAGAAAAAGACTTTTCAAAATATTAGAGGATGTATAAAAAGCCTGGAAAAGACAGAAGTCCCCAAAAGACATTCTAAAAATAAAATGGATATAATTAACACATAAAATGGGACTAATGAAAAAAGAGAACTAGCGACAAAAAATTAAACGCTAAAAACAGAACATTATTTTTGAAGATGCAAATAAACTGAGAAATAGAGAGCAGAATCAAGATGGATTAACTAATAAATGAAGAAGGACATACATATTATGGAAATGAGAATAGAAAAAAATTTCATACAAGATTACTGCTGGGAAAAATTGTATTTTCAAAGAGATATCAAGAAGACAAAGTTAAGCAATATTTTAGCAGAAAAGCAAACTTACCTCAGATACCTAAAAGAATATTGAAACAACGCTAGAAGGAACCATATAACAACGATGGAATTAACAGAAAGCTTTTAAAAAAACAAAAATGTTGGAAAAGCACCAAGGTCCAGATGGCTTACCAACGGAATTTACAAGACCTTTCAGGAACACACTAAAATCTTCAACCTATTAGAAGTCTATATGAACGAAGTTATTAAGAAAAATACCCCAAAACTTGACAGAAAGACCATTACATTACAGCTTATACGAAGGATGATACAGACCTGCAAGCACAAGTTAAAAATTACAGACATATATCCTATTATTCAGTACTATAAATGATCTTTGCTTCAATCTTGTAAGAAGAGACTAAAACAGATACTTAAGATAAATTTTATCCATATTGATCAAAATGGATTCCTACACAAAGAGACAAAGAAACTGTGAGAAATCCCCATTTTGGATACTCTAGCAATACGCATGAGCACATCCTGAGAAAGCAAATCGCTTTGATTTTTAGACACACAAAAAAGCCTTTGATAATGTAGATGGCAATCTTATTTATTGCAATTGAGAACAAATGGGCCTTTGGTAAAAAAAAATTTCATTCAAAGGCAATTCGAATACGATATATTATGAACAATATTGCAAAAGTATGGTAAATGCAGAACTACAGAATCCTACAGATATAACGAAAAAGGGACAAGGGGCAACGGTTGTCCACTGAATCGCCCCTGCTGTTTGCTGTTAACATTGGAAATGTTGAATAGGAATATTAAAGAAAAGATAAGAAATAAAAGAATGAAAATCCAAAAGGAAGAGTTATAAATTGCAAGCTTTTGACAGATGACCTGGTATTTATATGAGAAGACTCATGGAAACAGCACCTACAATTAACAGAAAAAATAGAAGAATATGGAAAAGTAGTAGATTAAAAATAAACAAAAATAAAACAAAGATCAAAGAAGCTAGTAAGCAAAAAGAAAAGAGTTTTGAAGAAGTTTTTGAAAATACAGGTCAAAACAACGGTTTAAGTATTAGGGATATACATACATCAAGACTGTACGTACACTGAAGGAGGAAATAATTATTTTAAACTCAAAACAGCAGATTGTCTCAGATTTGACAAAATGGGAAACCTTCAATTATCCATTGAATTGGGAGCATATCTACAGTTAGATGAAATGTATTGCCTAAAATTTTTATATTTATCCAGACAATTCCCAATCCAACTGGGGACGAGGACGTTTTCTGAATATTTTTAAATAGAATTGTGTTTGAAATATATTTGGCAGGGCAGAAAAAGCAACGAATAAAATTAAAAATTGGCTTACAAGATCGCCAGAAAAGAGGAAGTTTTCTTTGCCTCTAACATGGGAGTTGTATTACCAAGAAACAATTTGATGTAGGATAAAGAATGGATAACATTAAGGAACCCCAATAGATATTGACCTTAGAAAGCAGCATGAAACTTGCATGTTAGAAATGGCAATGACCTTCCTTTGGTACAAGGGAACTAAAAAACATGGGTATCTTTTAGAAAGACATTATAACTGTGAGAGGCATTGTTTTTGAATCTGGGAGAAAGATAAAAAAGACAATACTTATTTTAAAAAATTCCCTATGAGAGTGTCGTATTCATTGAAGGCTTTTTCTTATCCAATAATATATGAGAAAAAGGAACGAATCAGTTAGATATGGTGAAATATTCGAAAATATTCAATTTTCATTGAATGAAAAGGATGACTTAAATTCTATGCAAGCATTGGATAGAACAAGGTGTAAAAATGAAATTGGTTTTCAATATTTGCAAATACAAAATCTAAATTTGACAAAGATGTTAAAGCAGAAGGTAATTTATGATAAGATGACTGACTTAGATAAATCTTGATGGGTACTGATAAAAAAGGTAATTTAAAAAAAAACTTTATGGACACGTTATTAGAAATTTAAATTGAGGAAAGAACAAGTTAAGAAACAAATGATTGCTTGGGGGAGAAAATTTGGATATGGGATTGATTTAGAAAATGGCACAAAATTTGTTTGGTTCTCAAAATTATAAAATGACAAGTCAACTGCATATAAAGAAAATTTGTATAAGATGTTTTTAGCGGGTTGGCATCTACCCCTGAACGAGAACCTCTCCGAGAACTGTTTAAAGAATACAATCGGATAAATGTTTGGCAAGTGTCATCAGAGGTACGCTTGGTTCATATTACCATATGTGGTGGACATGTTCAGACTGCAAACGAAAGTATTGGACTAAAATCCACCAGCATGGTTTGGAAAAAATGAATAAAACACACATCATAACTTTAACCAAGAAGATAATTTTATTGGGAATTATACTGTAAAATTACCACAAAAGAGCTTGAAAATATCTGATTTAAATGTATAAGCAGGTGCCAGGAAATTGTACTTTGCTAAGAATTGGAAAAATGATGAAATACTTATGCAGGAGAAAGTTATTAAGAAAAATTAGTGGACTGTGCTGAAAATGAGTAATTGACTTAATTTGAAACTTAGAGAAACAAGAAAGATAAACAATTTATATGATATGGGAATTTATTATTTAATCAAAATGGTTGGACATAAAGAACATGTAATGCCAAATAGACTAGATAATTTTCGTGATAAAAATCTAATAGATGATATCAAACATAATGATACGGCCATAATATACCATTGGTTGAAAGTATAACATCAAAGTTTCCTAAAGATAAAAACTTGTATACATCTCATATAAAAATGATTGGAAATAAATATGGATCCTGGCCTTGCAGACAAAGAGGACCATTGTCAAGATCATTCCAGGCAAGCTCAGACTGACAGTCAGTTACTGCAGCACAAACAGTTATTTTAGCAATAGTGAGCTGCCTCGTCACATGGGCCAGAGCTATAATGGCAGAATGCACATGACAGTAGACTGCGTGGAGCAACAGACTTTTCCTCTCTACTGCTCAAAAGCCCAGGACAAGTTCCAGGAAGCTTAAATCAGCCTTGAAAGGGAGCAGCTGAAATAAAATAAGGGCAAAAACCTCTATCCTAAGAAGCTTCTAATGAAAAGAGAAAAGATGCTAGAAAGTCATAACAGCTCTGGAGAAATAAATCTCCCAGAGCTGA
>BHFT01058598.1:0-10711 GCA_004320025.1 Laticauda laticaudata
CTTTCTACATCCTGACTTAAATAAAGACTTTGCTGTTGGAACCCGGTCTACCTCGCGTTTTTCCGGACAAAACAATTCTAATATAATTTGGCAAAAACAAAAAACCCAGGTTGGCCTATAGTCCTTTGTAGACTAGCCCAAAATATTACCAGCATATAGTAAGGAGCAGATGGAAACATTTATTTACATCCAGTTCCTTTTTCCATTAGAGATACAGAGACACTGAGAAAGAGTTGAGATTGCACTGCCTGGTGACATCAAGAATCAGGATAAGATTTAAGGGTCTTTATCTACAGATGACAAAACATTGCAATGTTTTCATATTAAAAGAAAAGTAAAAATGTTCTTGAATAATCCTGATAAATGCACGCCTATATCTAAGTTGCTTTCTGGAGCATAATTGATTTGCTATTACTTTTATTGTTTTTTTTTAATTTCTTTTGTCTCCTGCAAAAGTATCAACCAAACCTAGTTTTGCATAATTTCTGTTTCTAACAGGATTAAGCAGGTGCTGCACACATGGAGTGAAACTAAATCTGAAATCTGTCCATGGTTTGACTCTATGATAATACCTGGCATATTCTGTTCTTTTCTTCAGCTTTGCAGATAGGAATTTCAGGGCTTGTTCATTTGCAAAAGTAGAATATGAGATGGTGATTGGGTAATCTGTTTCTTCACATGGTACTGGACATGTGGAATTATGAGTCCCTACAGTACACAATCCCATGAATTCTATTTTATCTAAAATGAGAAAAAATAAAAATTACACACACAGGGAGGGAGAGACACTAAATTATCTTTTTGTGTTTGGTTTATCTTCTTAGATAATAGATGCTTTATCCAATGCAGGATTTTTAACTTAAAGTGAAAATTAATTCAATCAATCAGGATAGAACTGGAAGGGACCTTGGAGGTCTTCTAGTCCAGCCCCCTGCTCAAGCAGGAGATCTTATATCATTTCACACAAGTGACAGTCCAGTCTCTTTTTAAAAACCTCCAGTGATGGGTGAGCCACAACTTCTGAAGGCAAGCTATTCCACTGGTTAATTGTCCTCCTTAATTCCAAGTTAGTTTCCATCCATTGTTTCTTGTCCTGCCCTTTGGTGCTTTGGTAAATAAATTGGCCCTCTCCTCTTTGGTAGCCTCTCAAATACTGGAATACTGCCAACATGTCCCCTCTAGTCCTTCTATTGCCTAGACTAGCCAAACCCAAATCCTGCTACTGTTCTTCATATGTTTTAGTCTCCAGGCCTTTAATAATCTTAGTTGCTCTTCTTTGCACTGTTTCCAAGATCTCAACATCTTTTTTGTAATGTGCTGACCAAAAATTGGATGCAGTATTCCAGGTGTGATCTTATTAAGACTTTATAAGTGGTTCTAATACTTGACTTGATTTTGATTCTATGCCTCTGTTGATACAACCAAGGATCGTATTACCTTAATTAATATATAATTAACATATTAAAGTAAAAGTTTATACATGTTTTAAGGAGAAATGTAACTATTTTAGTTATAATTCTTGCCTGTTTCCCACACTTCCTAGAGATTAATAAAACTTGGATTCCAGAAGGGTCCTATTTATTTACAAAGTTAATGTTAGTATTTTTATTTAGAACAGCCAGTTCTAATTTTAAGATGAAAGAATTAAAACTATTTTGAGAAAACTAAGATCATAATCTATCTGAGTCATTTATGTCAATAAAATATTCACTGATGTCCAAATGCAATGGTTTCAATTTTTAGTCTTTGCAACCCAGCAAAACAAAATTAGGTAAAGAGGCTCAAGATTCTTTATGTACATTCTTTATGTTTACCCTGAAAAAACCTAAATGGAATATGATCATATTTGGTATGATGGTAGAAGCTAGTAAAAATAACAAGCTTCAAAATTTCAATGGATCTTATTTAGGACTATGCAGAAAAACACTGCCAATGAAACTGTACAGCAGCTGTACAATTTCTCAGACTATTACCTAGTGTCTCATTCTAAATAACTATTCATACTGTTAACAGTATCTAGAACAGAGCATGCAGAATCCACCATGTTCTACACAGTCTATGCATTTACATATGTACACATAGAACATATTACTTTTCAAAGAAAAATACAGAGGTTTGCCTTGGCCACTGCTGGTCAGAGTTAGAAAGAATTCAATAAGCCTGCATATTTTCCTTAATTTGTTAATTCCATCAATGTAAATGCCAGACTCTTATTAACTTGTTTTTTAAATCCTTATAATTATGTCTTATGCATTTATATAATTGTGATAGCATATACTTAGGAAAACCCAATATTACATTCTAATATTACTTCTTACTGAATCTCATAAGATTAATACAGGAATTCAGATCATATATTATCATTCACTCAGTGGTTATATTACTATGTCCATATCTTAATGATCTATCTAAGTCCGATTTGGTACAGCTAGAATGGAATATTTGAACCAGTTTTTAGCTTTGTGATATTTATTGGTTATACTCACACAAAGTAGGAGAAACACAGTTGTAAAATTTCTCCAAGTCACATTCTGTGCCATTTCCTTTTCAATAGGTTGCAGTAAATAAAAATTAGAAATATAAACAGAAGTATGAATAGCACTGTCAATCTTATATTTCCATTAATCTAATAATTCAGTGTTATATCTACCCACAGGACATGTATAACATCTCTTTATATAAGAGAAAGAAAGAAAACAACATTATTTATATTATCCTATTCTATTGATGAATCAAATGGCAATTTCAGCCATTCTTTCCAGTGTTTATATCTCCTTTTAAGTTTTCCCTGTAAGTGGTATACAGAGAAGGTCTATGTGAAGCAAAAATAGTATGTCCAGTCTCTCCATAGGAGAGGTATTCTTATACATCACTGTTGCATTGTGATTTGTCACATTTATATATTTCTACTTTGAACCCATTTGAATTTTAATCTAAATGTATTGTAACCTCTGCTTTTGAACATCTTGATAGCTTCTTTTTCTTCCAATCATGATTCCTACAGTACTATTGGATTCTTTTTAGCCCAGACCCTTTGCAAAATAAGAAGTACATGTGCCAAATTGTACCTGGCAGCATAAAAGGTAAACATCCACAGTGCTTTTGTATAAGGTGTCCCTTGCATTCTTGTAGACATCCATATGTGCTGTAGATTTGATGATGCTGAAGCTTAATGTTTGGGTTGCATTCTCCCCAAGGGTATTCTTGGATAATTGTCTGACGTGAAAAAAGGAAGTTTTATTTTGAGAAAATGGCAACAATTTCAATGGCAAAGCATTGACGAAACAACTTTTAAAAATAAGCCCAGAAAAGTAATCACTATAAAAGGAACATTTTCAGCACAAATCATCTTCAAATACAAAACATAACAAATGTACTGTGAATTATATTACTGGGTTGAAATAAATAAAAACATTTTGCTTTATGGCAGAATCAAGGTCCTGTTTCAATGTAACTTTTAAAAATCTTACTTTTTGTATCCCTTTTATCCCCTAATCTTAACCCTAATCTTATTTGTCCCTAATTTTATTCGAAAGCAATTCATTATCAGGACTGAATTTGATTAAACAATGCAGAAGAATTATTATTGCAGACTAAATTCTAAAACTTTGTAATCTCTTTCAAACATGTTATAGCTATACAAATCATATATTTTATTATTATTGCTTTAAAATATAAGAAATAAAATAACATTTTGCACATCAAATGCTAATACTTACTTTTACCTGTTGGATTGCAGCATGGGCATGCATCCCCACTGGTGTAAAGACACCTAAACCATCAAATCGGGGAGGTTCTTTAGGTGAGTGGATAGCAAAGGTTATGCCAGCATCAACAAAACCAAGACTAGGATCATCAGTGAATTGACCCTAATAAGATTATTTAGAGACAGACATAATAAAATAGATGGGATAAATTCCATGTCAGTGATTTCCTAATTGCTCTCCTGCAAAATGATCTACAGTGTTGATGAATTAAAATGAAACTGTATTGGTATGAAGTATTGCTATATTACCGTATATACTCGCATATAAGCCGATCTCGCATATAAGCCGACCCTTTAAAAACTGCCCCAAAATGAGGATTTTTGAAAAAACTCGCATATAAGCTGACCCCCAAATACCATGGTGAATGCTTTTTTTTTTTCCCAAATTTGGAGGTCGGCTTATACGCGAATAAATCTGGCTGCTTGACTTTGCGCGATGAGAGCCAAGACTCTCATCGCCTTCGCAGACAGCGGCTTCGCGCAATGAGAGCCAAGACTCTCATCGCCTTCGCGGGCAGTGGCTTCGCGCAATGAGAGTCTTGGCTCTCATCGCACGAAGTTGGGCAGTGACTAAGTCAGCGACTAAGTCAGACTAAGGCAGCGGCTTTGTGCAATGAGAGCCAAGACTCTCATCGCCTTCGTGGGCAGCGGCTTCGCTCAATGAGAGTCTTGACTCTCATCGTATGAAGCTGCTGCCTGCGAAGGCGATGAGAGTCTTGGCTCTCATTGCGCAAAGCTGCTGCCCGCGAAGGCGATGAGAGTCTTGGCTCTCATCGCGCGAAGTCAGGCAGCCAGATTTATTCGCGTATAAGCCGACCCCAAATTTGGGGAAAAAAAAAAAGCGATCTAAAGTCGGCTTATATGCGAGTATATACGGTATGTAATATGTCATTTTTATTAATTATCCTTCAACCATATTGGTTGAAGATTGCTGTTCTATACACACTTGCTGTAGGTAAGTGTAATAAGTGCCATTAGGTCTGAGCACTCATGTATTTTAAATAATTATTTAAATGCTTTTATTACTCTTTCAGTATAAATGCCAATAGTTTTTATTACGATTACTGACCAAAAGTGCAAACAAAAAGAAATGTAAAACTTTAGGATAATCTTAGGTCTTTGTGGCTATTGTATAAATGATCATTCAGACTTGAGTTACATATCATGGAATCTGGACTGTAAAATGAAGTGAGTGATGTTTCAGAATTACCCAACCACAATGAAAACTGACAGGAAATTAAACAATGGAAAATGCCCTGATAAAAAATACAAGTTAAAAGCATACAGCCTATTTCTTTAATTTTTGTAGAAATTTCCTTAATTTTCCCTCCTGCACTTTGAAAGATATTGTATCTTGTATTCTTGCACTTTTGTGCATAGGAATTATTAAGTTACAATCATATTAATGGGTAAGCATTTTTTCTGCCCAAGTGTAACCAAAACCACAACTATTTGACATTTTGTATCATTCTTTTCCAATGCTCACTCTAGCATGTTCAAATCATAAACTTAAAGGTGATCTTTGAAAAGCTCTATGATCAGAATTTAGTCTCTAAGAGTTTGTTATGTATTTGAGTTTCAAAAACAGCATTTTATATATTAAATGTATTTAAATGCATTTTAAATGTATTTTTAAAATTGCATTTGACTAACTCTAAGAGGAGGATATGAGAATGTAGACGAGACTCGGCTCCACAGAGTACATAAGCAAGTTACTGCTAGTTTGAAGGAAGTCTAATAGTAAGCACTATTCTGTTGGGTGTTTTGGGACTTGCTTTTTGGGAGCTCCAACATATATGAGATTGCAATATTTAGAGGAAGCAATAAACCAGCACATTCAAACTTTGGCAATTCTTAAAGATAGTATAATTAAGTTCAAAACCTTCTGACAAATCCATACAATTTGCCATTCTCCAACCAGTGAAGTTTCAAAAATAGTACATTCATGAGAATATATCTACCTGTTTGACATCAAAAATCAAACTGAGGCCTCTTCCAGAAAGGCTAACTCTTCTTCTTATGGGAAGGTTAATATGATTAAAAGTAAAGCAGTTCCCATATTCAGTAAAGACATGTGCAAAGTCCTTCCATAAAGAAAAAAACAAACAAATGAAAAATAGTTAGCATTTTCTCACAGACATTGTAGGTATTGGATTTGCTATTACCTGTTGCATTAGTATCAGTGAATAATAGGTTTGTACTACACAGAGATTTGCAAGTATCTTTCTGATTAAAAAAACCTAAAGATAGAATTTCAGCTCCTAAAGATCACTGTTGAAAGTAGGCAATCAGTGCAGGTCTCATTATGCTTAAACTTGTAGTAAGGTCCCATTGATGTAGTAAGGTCCCATTGGTTCCCATGGGAACACAATGCTTTATTTAGCATAAATAAAACCAAATATTAATGAAATACAATGTCTGTTGGCACTGTTATGAGCTTTTAAATTTCAGTAATTATTAACTTTTGACCTTTTTTGATGGATAAGTGGAATTGATTTTTGAATTAAAATTCAGTTTCACTGTGCAAATTAAAAACCTATGGAGTGATTCATGGATGTATACCTACACCTTATGTGTTTGTGAAACACCGAGCAAAAAATCTCCAACCTTAAGATATACTGAGAGCCAGGATGGTCTGGTTAAAGGCACCAGGCTAGGAAGTAGGAGACTGAGTGTTTAACTCCCACTTTTGCCATGGGTGACTTTGGACCAGACCCTCTCTTTTAGCCCAATCCACCTCACACAATTGTTGTTGTGAAATAGGATAGTTGATAGATCACCACCTTGAGTTATTTATAAAAATAATACAAGTAGTCTACAATTAAAAAAACAAACAAAAATATTAGCATCTCTTATCACATTGCATTTGCTTGGTGTATTACTAACTTTACATATTTTATTTTTTGCTAAAATATGTATCCTGACAGCCAAATATTCATTCTCTTTGCCTGGTAGAAAACTGCCTCGGTTTTCAGACCATATTTTTTCTGACAATATTGCCTCTCAGATCATTAGATAAAGACTACATTTATTTCAGCATTTAGCTAATACATTTTTTATAAAAACCAAAATATTACCTTTGGGTGGCATTTTTTCCCAAAAAATTCACAATTCAGCAGTGTGCTGCTGTTGAGATAAAAACCATTATCTCTTGTAAATTCTTTGATGCTGAAATTTTGATTCCCTTGAAAAAAATCTTGTAATTCTTGACTAAACTTATCATCAACACTGAACATACGAAGAACTCCTGACACTATGCTCCACAAGAAGAAAACGATGCTCAGGTTAGTTACTGCTTGAGTTTGGAACCTATAAGCATAAATCAGAAATGCAAATATAAGTTCTGAATGCTTGAGTAGCCCAAGACTGTCTATATTTTTCCAAAGCGAATATGAATTACACAGAAGTTATTTAATTTTACACTCAGTATAATATTGCAATCTTTCACTCATATAAATGCCTACTATACAATGCTAGAATTGTTAACCTTAATGGTTGTCCAAGTGTGATCTTCAGAGCTTGAAATCTTACAGGACGCAAGGAAGAAAATAGTGTCTTACCTGTTCAGATTACAAAATGTTACAGCAGGAAATTCAATCTTCTCCACATATTGAACTACCACTGAGGTTGTCGTGGGCCAACTGAAATAATTGATGAAACGACAGTAAACCTGCCAGGCAACTAGGACAATGGATCCCAAGACTACTACCATCCATAAGATCTTGCGTGTCTTGCTCTTGGTATGAATAATATTGTGCACCCCATGGAAGGAAGTGGAAGTTGCAAACTCATCATCATATTTCTTCCTTTCTTCCAAAGATGGTAGAGTCTTTCTTGTGAAATAGAGCCTGGCTTTTTCCAGAATTTCTTAACATTTAACAGATAACAAAAAAGTCCATTCAGAACGAGTTCAATTGGATAAAGGATACATTAACCCCCACCTTAATAAAAATATAGTATGGTCAATTTTCATTATTCAGTATTTACAGATTACAAATGACAGATTAACAGAGTTGGAAGGGACCCTGTAGGTCATCTAGTTCAATCCACCCCCTGCCGAAGCAGACCCTAATACCATTTCTGATAGATGGCAGTCCAGCCTCTTCTTGAAAGCTTCCAGTGATAAAGCAGTGATTTATTTTTGGCATCTACATAATTGACATGCATTTCCAAACAAATATTAAGAAAACAAATAAGAAGAGATTAGACAGAAAGAATCAGTGCAAATGTTTTGCCAAAAAAATCAAAATAAATTCTCTGATCACACTAATTAGTCTAAGTATCAACAATAAAGGATGGCATTTTTAATGCAAAAACATAAGTATTCAGATATATTTTCCTATGGATTGTTCTATTATTTCACTTTTCTTCTTAACAAGCTGCAACCCAAGCTGCAACCCAAGATGAATCAGATGTAACATATTTTTCTAAGTATATGAAAAATTGTAACTGCAGTTTGCCTGCATATTATACTCAAAAAATTAACGATTCAATATTCTCTCAACAAGAAAAGTGTTTATAATTTTCACTATGTCCATGAAAAACGAACAATGCTAAATATAATCAGCTAACTCAGTGTAATAATAATCATAGTGTACCTTTGCCATGAAAGTTCCTTAATTTTCTAAGCTTCTCCATTAGACAAATATTTGAAGATTAGTTTCTAAAACATGGGGAGTTAATTGCTTTTATAATATCAGGAAATGGGTGGGGATTGTATTAAATACACAACAACGTGCAATTAGCCCATCTCTGTTGCTACTGTCTCTAACACAGATATATACAAACAAGAAAACTAAATGCATGCATTTAAGCATACAAAATATCATTAAAAAGATGAGTAACACTTTTTAAAAACTGTAAATAATATCATAATTAATGAATTAATGAATTAATGAATGAATGCTAGAATATCAAACAAGGCAATCATAGATTTTGAGTAAAACTCAGTCGCAAGCAATAGGTTTTACTGTTTTTTCTCTTGAAACTTCTTTTTGTTTTGAAAATTTTATTTGGGTTTTCACAAAAAACAAAATACAAATGAAACATGTTTTTTGAAAATAGCATGGTCCCAAGTTATCACTTCTTCATACAGACACAAAACTCAATTTCATGCTCATTTTTATATTCTATTCCATATCTTATTACCATTTTATATTTTCCACATAATTTTTCCCCTCTTTTAATTTTCTCAATTTTGTTTTGATTATCTCATCTCAATTCAAATTATATTTACACTTTTGTCTGTCTTTTTACAATTTGATATTATCTTTTCTTATTAAACAAATTTTTCCCTGCAATTACTGTTCCGTCCGGAAAAGAAGCGTGGTAGACCGGGTTCCAACAAATAACTCTTTATTTGTTAACAGCAAACAGTAATGGAACATTGGCTCAAGCCGCAGCAGCCCTTTATATCGAGGCTTGCCTGCCGGCTTGTAGCCAATGACATTGTTTCAACTTTGCCGCCTTTGAGCGGCTCCTTGGATTGGTTATTAATGAACCAATCCACTATTGGAAAGCGTTTTCGAGTAAAAGGCGATGGGCGCCTCTCTCCCGTCAGGTAATTGGTGGCTCAGGATAGCACCGACTCCGAAAAGTGAAGCGTCACAGGTGACCGTCAAGGGAAGTGTATTACTAAACTGAATAAGAACAGTGTCTGAGGTTAACAAGTCTTTTATGCTTTGGAATGCTTTTTGTTCTTTGTGACCCCAAGTCCAGACAGTTTTTTTATCCAGCAAACGGTGCAATGGTTCTGCTATCGTTGCTTTGTGGAGGAGGAATACGTTATAAAAATTGATCAGACCCAAGAATGCCTGTAAGTCTGTTTTATTTCTAGGCCTGGGTGCATCTTTAATCGCTTTGACTTTTTTTTCTGTTGGGTGAATACCTTGTTTGTCAATTAAATACCCTAAAAATTCAACGCGGTCGGTNATGAGTTACTATTGTTTGTGCCTCGGCCATTATTGGGTCTACTGGAAGTTGCTGATATGCCTGAGCCAAATCAAGTTGCGCAAAAATTTTTCCTTCCCCAAGTGAGTGCAGTAAGTGCTGCACGACTGGTACCAGATATGCGCTCTGCTGCAGCGCATGGTTCAAGGTAGCCTTGTAGTCTCCACAGATGCTCACAGACCCATCAGGTTTTACAGGTGTTACTATTGGTGTCTCCCACCTAGCGTGGTCAGTTGGTTCTATGACCCCTTGTGCAATCAATTTGTTTAATTGCTCATCTGTTTTGGGCCTTAATGTAAAAGGGACTCGTCTGGCTTTTAACCTTCTCAGTGCTATCTGGGGATCTAAATTAAAGGAAATTGGGGTCCCCCGGTACCTGCCTAGAGTGCCGTCGAAGACGTCCTTCAATGGTCACGACAATTTTGACTTTTCTCCCGATTTCCATCTGTGCGCTTCCAATTGTGACGGTCTGATGAGTTTTTTCTCGGTTGCTGGTTCCTTTGCTGCACTCCCATTTTCTGTCGGCTTGCCTTGGTTCAGTTCTTGGTGGGGAGTTGCCATGTCTGCTAGGACTGCTGTTCTTATAATTTCGGCAGATTCTTTCAATGTGTCCCCTGTTCTTGCAAGCACGACAGATGGCATCAAGGAACCTGCACTCGGCTCGGGGGTGGTTTCCTCGGCAGCCAGCGCATTCCCGCCAATTTCTTCTCCTTTCGCACCTTTTTTGGTTTGCATACAGGCGATGGACATCATCATCATCTTCTTCGGTGTCTGATGACTCGTCTAGGTCTTCATGGTGTGTGGTTGTGGCAGCTTGCTTCTTCCCTCTTGGTAAGGTTGTTGTGTCAGTACTGGCATTCATCAGCTTCACTGTGGCTGCTGATTTCTTTGCGGCTTCTGCAGCAGTGGCTTTAGTCAATACTTTAGTCAGGGTGCATAGTTCAGTCTTTATATGTGTCTGCCAGGCGTTTGGTTCTGGCAATTAGTGTTTTGGCC
>BHFT01058599.1:0-11329 GCA_004320025.1 Laticauda laticaudata
AATGAGACTCGAGACCAGCATAACTTCAGCTCTTTTATTTAGTTCTTAAATTCCGTCTGAGCTAGGAGCCGCGGCAGCCCTTTTTATAGAGAGGCTGCTTGCGGCTTGCAGCCAATGACGGCTCCTTGATTCTCCCACCGCTGAGGTGGCCAATCATAGACTAGCTATTGTTGGCCAATCAGCATCGAGTAGAACACCAGATTCAAGTGTTTGTGGACCAATAGGAATAGAGTATTTGGAGTATGCTGATATGTAACAAAGATAACTTGTTATCCCAGGCAGGCTAATGAGCATATGAAAACTAAGTTATGTGGCCAAGGAAATATTCCTTTATTCCAATCCTATGCTGGGCATGATGTCACCTACTCCATATGTGCATTCAAAAAAGCTTATAAAAATGTTGCAGGTTGGCTGGAGGGAAGATGAGCAACCCCACAAAAGAACAAATGCAATTAAAATGGCTGCTGCTGATGATTGGGCTGCAAACCTTGTTTGTACAACTGTCAGAGGGTTGTGAGTAGTGGTTTTGAATGGTTGAAGACTTAGGTAGAATTAAATGGTATGAATGATGTGATAAAAAATGATACAAGATCAACTTTTTAACTTAACACAATGGATACTTCCCTTCTACAGAGGAACAATTGCCAAAATATGTTCAGATTCTTTTTAGGAAGAACTGCTTAGAGTTTACAAGAGCAGGGAGTAACATTAGAGCAATTGCTGAGAGATTTGGAAAAGGAAAATGGCAGCAGATCTAAGCAGAATCCAGAGGTTGTATTACTAGTAAGTAACACAATAACCCATTTGAGGAGAAACAACTGAGATTTTTGAACACACATTATGGGAAGGCCCACATTGAATTAAACCTTTGAAAACATATGGGAAATTAAAGAAAAAAATATTCTGAATACAGCTTCTTTACACAGCAAGAGGTTTTCTAGTATGAAGTCTTGTTGCTAAGAAACTGTAATTACAAAATGTCAAGATGAAGTATATTTAAATAGGAAATTTATTGTTGTAGGTATTTATCTGTGAAGGTCTTTTCGGCAGAAACAAACTGTAGATTGCACTGTCCAAACTTGTTTGATATAGCCAGTAATATCTTTTATATAATTTTATAGAACAATAGTCAGACATTCAAAAGTTTCATTGCTTCACATTTTATGACTTTTTTTTCAAAGACATATATTTAGAGAGATAAATAAAATATCTTCCATACTAATTAGACACTACAAAATAAATCTCATGTGTCAATGAGGATGGAGGAGGAAGGGCAGGCTATCCTACCTATATCATGAATTTTTGCAACTCTGCCAATCCTAGCACATCTGCTCTGAAACCAAATATATTCTCCAGCTCTTTTCCAGAGGCTCCACTCATGATTTCCATTCACAAGAGTGACAGAATGAGGTAAATTTGCAAAGACATGAGATTTTCAAAAAATGCTGGTGATATAATATGGAGATTGGGGAATTATTATGACAGATTGGTGCATTAAAAGCTGAGTGCAACAAATGACCAGGTTGAAATATTTACTAATTTGATTAATCATGGATTAATCATTAATTAACCATGGATTAATCATGATTTAAGTTAACAAAAACTGGCAGGGTTTACATAACATGATAAGAATGTGGCATAGAAAACCTCCATTTTGAAGAGCAGCATATCTATCTATAAATTAAACTCCACCCTCCCAAAGGCTGAATCCAAACCAAACACTTAGAATAGCATACTGGATGAATCAAACTGAGTTCTTTCCTTTGGAGAGATGTACAATTCTACACTCAATTGTATGTGTTTTAGCCTTACAAGATATGCAGTCTGGATTTTAGATAATTTTGTACCTGTAGTGTAGACATTAGTTAGATACTTGGGTAAAACATTAAAATTAGATGTTTCCAAGCTGGAATCCTTCAGGTTTTGTTTCACTTGTCAAATAATTGCTCCAGGTATTCAGGATGACTTTTTGGAAGGGACATTCTTTCTGCTTCCTAAATAGTTCCAGGAAACTATAGACCTATCAGCTTGACCTCAATACCTGGGGACATTCTGGAAAAGATAATCAAGCAATGAATTAGCAAACAACAAGAAGCAAACAAATAACCAAAAGCCAAGATGGGTTTGTGAAAAAATAGATCATGCCAGACAAATCTTATTGCATTCTTTGACAAAGTGACAAAATTAGTGGACCAGGGGAATGTTGTGGATATAATTTACTTGGACTTCAATAAGGCTTTTGATAAAGTAGATCATAACCTACTACTTGATAAGATAGAAAAATGTGGGTTAGACAGCATCACCACTGTAACCGGCTGACCAACCGCACTCAATGACACTGCATCTACATAGAGGGAAGTATGCAGTGGGGTACCCCAAGGTTCTGTTTTCGGCAGAGTACTTATCAAAATCTTCATCAATGATTTGGACAAGGGGATAGATGGGGAACTCATCAAATCTGCAGACAACACAAAGCTGGCGGGAATAGCCAACACTCCAGAAGATAAGATATAGAAGGATCTTGACAGACTTGAACACTGGGCGCTATCTAACAAAATGAAATTCAGTGCTGAACAGAGTAAGGTTCTACATTTAGGCAAGAACAACCAAATGCACAGGTACGGTATATGTCAGGGATGGCTAACCTTTTTGTTGTTGCATGCCAAAAGTGTGCTTGTGCATTCCTGCAGCCATAATGCAATGCGAGTGTGACCCCCCTGTGCTCCCCCCACACCCCCTGTGCATGCACATGTCACCCCATGCACTCCCCTGCCCCCCTGTGCATATGTGAGGGATCTGCACACATCCCCCACCCCTTCACATGCACATGCATCTCCCACATGCGTCCGCCCCCCACGCATGCACGGCAGATACCCAACAATCAGCTGGCTGGTGGGAGGTGCATGTGCATGTGCAATGGAACTGAGCTGGGGCGAGAGCTCGCATGCCCAGAGAGATGGCTGCATGCCACTTCCAGCACACATACCCTAGGTTTGCCATCACGGATATATGTGGTACCTCGCTCAATAGTAATAACTGTCAGAGAGATCTTGGAGTCCTAGTGGACAAACATTTAAATACGAGTCGCAGTGTGCTGCAGCTGCCAAAAAAAGCCAACACAGTTCTAGACTGCATTAACAGAAGGATAGAATCAAGATCACGTGAAGTGTTAATACTACTTTATAATGCTTTTATAGGCTATACTTGGAATATGCATACAGTTTTGATCACCACAATGTAAAAAAGATGTTGAAACTCTAGAAGGTGTGCAGAGAAGAGCAACAAAGAGGTTAGGGGACTGGAGGCTAAAACATATAAAGAACAGTTGTTGGAATTGGGTGTGATGACCCGGGGTATGGCACAAAAGCAACACAGACAGATAATCAATAAGAGTTTCTTTATTATCTCCAACTTTGCCCCCAATGTCCAGGTTACCTTCTGGCTGGAGAAAAACTCTCCCAGGAACATGAGCTGCTTGTTTGAAAATTAAGTCCAAACAAGCCAAACTGAAGTAATTAGTTTGGCAAGGCAGGAGCAAGAATTTCAGACTTGAAGCACAGCAAAACTCACACAGTTGGGAAGATACCAGGAACTTAGATAAGCCACAACAAACAAGATAAAGTCATGTTTGCTCCACAACAGCCTGGCACTTGAAGCCTGCCTTTCTTATAAACTGTCTTCCAGCTGTGGCTAATAAAGAGAATCAGGGCCCTTTTCTCCCGCATCAGCCACACAACCCATGTTGCTCTCTTCTCCGTTTCTCCCTGCATGCCCTAGGATGAAGAGGGGGTGAGGTTCTTCCTTTGAACTCCCTCTCCCTTGTTCTATTTCTCTCCTGCTCTGTTCAGCCTCCTCCAGAGCCAAGGAACCCATTCCCATTCCCTGTCAGCTGTTCGGCTTCCTCCTCAGATTCAGACTCTGACAGGGGCATGATATTGGGTATGTCTAGCTTAATGAAAAAAAGTACTGTTGTGATAGCAGTGTTCCAATATGATAGCAGTGTTCCAATATCTCAGAGGTTTCCACAAAGAAGAGAGAGTCAAGCTATTTTCCTAACCATCTGAAGGCAGGACAAGAAGCAATGGGTGAAACTAATCAAGGAGAGAAGCAACTTAGAACTAAGGAGAAATTCCTGACAGTTAGAACAGTTAATCAGTGGAACAACTTGCCTCCAGAAGTTGTGAATGTTCCAACACTGGAAGTTTTTTTATTTTTAAAAAGATGTTGGATAACCATTTGTCTGAATTGGTGTAGGGTTTCCTGCCTAAGCAGGGGATTGGACTAGAAAACCTCCAAGGTCCCTTCCAGCTGTGTCATTCTAATATATACTAAATTAAAATAGTTAATTATGATTCCTAATAACTTATGCAATAATAACTTATGCAATAATAACTTATGCAATAATAACTTATGCAATAATAACTTATGCAATAATAACAATAACTAATGCAATTAAGTAAAAGGAAGAAAAAGTAGCCTTTTATATGGTTTCCAGCAGGGGTCGCTATCCCCCGATCCCAAACCATCTCCCTCCTGCACTGAAGCCACCACCACCACTGGTCTGTGGACACAGAAAGGTACTTTTTGACTTACAACCACAATTGCGGCCAGAATTACCATTGCTAAGCAAAGACAGTTATTAAGTTAGTTGTGTCTGATTTTATCTTTTTTTTGCCATGCTTGTTAAATGAATCATGAAGTTGTTAAGTGAATCAGATTTTTCCCATTGACTTTGCTTGTCGGAAGCCAGTTGGGAAGGAAACAAATAGCAACCGCATGATCCCAGCATGCTACAATTATCATAAATTCATACCAGTTGCTAAGCACTCCAATTTTGATCATGTGGCCATGGGGGTGCTGCAAGTGTGGCGACTAATCATAAGTCACTTTTTGTGATGCTGCTGTAACTTCAAATGGCTGCTAAACAAATGGTTGTAAATTGAGAACTCCCTCTATGGTGCAGATTATTGATATTATTATTGCAATATTAAGACAATTGCATACAGAAAAATAATGTGTGTGAGACAAAATTTATTTTCTAGTCATATGCAACATGTTTTAAGTATGCATTTCTTCTTTCATTTTTTCTATATTTTACACGTTTAAAATAGAGTTATTGGATTGTTTACAGATAATGAATTACAATTATTGAGTTATAGTTAGGATTTGTTCCTGACTGGAGGTTTCCACATTTACTCTCCTTGTAGCCTAGTTCATGAAGCATTATGTTTATTCCTAGCTGACATCTCAGCTGATCATATACATTGATCCCTACAGAGAAAATAAACTGAAGTAGCCCTCATTCTATTTATAATACTGTTTGATACAAAAAAAGAAATCTTGGCAGCAACTGGAGGACATGTGTACATTAGCTTGAAAAGAAAATTAGTGTGCAATCCTCTTTGCACCAAAATATGAAGGAATTCAATATTCTTTAAAAACTCAGACATACAGCAGCCCTCTCTGTGGATGAAAACAGCATCTGTAAAGTTGGCCAACTACTAAATTGATGGTTTATTAGCAATCAGGTCTGGCATTTTTATTTTTTTTATTTTTTTGCAGCTTGCTTACAGATGTCCAATACCAATTTACTCATTACACTGAGCATTTCTTAAACATATGAGAGATTATCTGAAGAAATATAAGTGTCCCTCACTGCAGCTGAATGACGATGAAATATTTTTCTTGGTTCAAGAGAAACTATCTACTAAAGCTGTCTAGAATATTTTAAGGAATGTCTCAGGAAAAAAATGATTTACTGTAAGCGCTAAAAATTGAAGAATTTATCCTTCTTATGTAACTTATGCTGTGTGCAATTGGAGAGAATAAAATTAGGAAGTTGTAGAATTTGAAAAGACTATGAATATGAATTATAAAGCATATACTTTTTCTCAACCTATTCCCTTTTTAGCTTTCTAGGGGTTACATTTTCTTTTCAATGTACTTGATCTTTTTCACCTTACAAAATATCATTATTGCCATGTCTGTTGCCTTAGATGTTAAAAAAATGGTTTTTCTTTGTGACTTGTTGAAACCCCATTTATTCTGATGCAACAATCGGGCTAAAAAATTGATACCAGAATCCTCCTGAGTTTTGACTACCATACCTAATACAGCTCTCCTCCTAAAATTACTCTTGAAAAATGACTATATTCTTTGTCATGAATATGTACTACAGATGTAATGCATATTTACAAGAATATTGGGGAAGTTATAAACTCAGTCAGAGATGCCCTCATCTTAAACTGTCAAGTGTATGTCAGGCAGGTGACATTCTGAATTTAAATCTTTATCTCAAGCAGAAAAGTTAAAACCTGCATATAGGTCTCAGAGATTTCTTTTTCAACCTTTTTCTTTCTTGACAAGAAAATGGTTATTTTAAATATGAGAAGTTAGGAAAGGAAAGGGGGAGTCTCTGGGAAAAATGCATAACAATAAAGTGGTACCTTGGTACCAACTGCTTTGAAACTCACCAAATTTGATACTCAAATGTTGATTAAATATTTTGTCTCAGTAATCATTTGGTTGTTTGGTACTCGATGCACAAGCTAGAACTTGCTAGGGTCAGCTGCCTTGTGACTCAGTACATTATGTCTTATGGAAAGATGTGTTTGGTACTCATCATTTTTGGTATTTATTGCATCTCCGAGAACCAATTAACAATGAGTACCAAGGTAGCCCTGTGCATAAAATTCATGGATTCTAGGAACTCAAGAGGGACCCTTGGGTTCAGGAATTTTGTCTTCAAGAAATGGTTATACCTAATAAACTAAACATGTACCTTAAGGGTTTGTACTTTAATTTGACCCTGTGTGTTTAAAGGTCTCTCATATTTTGATGATTTTGATAGCTATCTTTTTTTATCTTTATGCCAGCCTTATATTTTGATAAAATTCAAAGTCAGATCTAGTCAATCAAACTTCCATTGATAATTAGCAAATCAGTGTAATCTTGTGTTATGCTTAAAACCTTATAATATTAAACTGATTCTATTAACTGATTCTACTAAAACAGTTTATTCTGAGGGAGGTTTTTCTGGAGATCATTTATCAGCTATATATTTCAATGTCCTTTAATATAGAATGTTTTGACTCATAAAGTTCCAAAAAAAGTCTGAATTCTCTTTTCCCTTTGCTTCTAAAAAAACCCACTTAAGTTAAATAATCCTTTAAGTAATTAAGCAGACTCCAAAGAGATTGATTTCTCGAGTTACATCCTTTAATGCTACAGAGCCAGGAAGTGGTGCTACTAAGACAACAACCACAATATACCATCTATTACTTTGTCAATTTGTGGCATCTCTCCACTTGCCTAAGTTAGCAGGGAGGGACAATTCCCCAAGCAGCTGCACCAAGGCAGAAAGGCTATGCTGAGAAATGGGGAACCCCAGAGGAGTCTTAGGAGAGAAGTTGAAGATCTGCATATGGAGATTCTCAGTCATGCAGGACATGGTTGTCCCAAGATGTTTTTTTCAAGAGGCAACTGGAAGCTTCTTGCATAAGAAGTGAAATGTCTTCAAAGAAAAACCAGAAAGTTCAGTTGCCTCTTGAAAAAAGCATCTTTAGGATTACATTTGAGTAATTTTACTTGCTAGTGTTTTTGTGTTGCTCTCTTAGATTATTATTTTTTAATCTTCAAGAGAGGACATTCTGATTTCATGAGAAAAATATCAAAGAAGATATGGAATTAAAGCAAATTATTTTCCCTTCCATATACATTATATTAAGAGCTCTTATTGTGCCATCTCCAGAAATGCAAAATTTCATTTTGGAGAATCTGCTCTCATTATGGTCAGGAATCATCTTGTCTGCACAAATGGAGGTTTGACAAGAAGATGATTTCTTCATTTGTTCATTTTCAGGATGCAAGGAGTCAAATAAACAAACAATTAATTAGGCAGAACATTATTTAGAAGGTTAGCAAAGGTTTGTTCTGTTTCATTTCATGTTCTAAGTAAACAAGGCTGCATGATGAAAGGTAATGAAAAATCTGTTTCTGTGATGCCAAGTTTAATAACTAAAAAGCCCAAAGAATTTGCCCTTGAGAAGGCATAAACTCCTCATCAGAACTGTACAAGTATAAAATTAAATATACTTTATATTTTGTTGTGAGGAAAATAATACCGTGAATTATTGTGGCCTTTTCTAGAAATACTAAACTTCTACATCCTGTAGCCAGATGAAGCAGTAAGTAATATATAATAATGCATGCTATGGAAGTAAGAACCTCTTGATCGAATTTACTAAAAATGTGTTACTGGCATTTTAGGAAATAAAACATTTTTTTTTCATAAAAGGATGATTTCCTCAGTTAAGCTCATTAGGAAATCACACATTGATTCATGCATAATTACAGGGAAATATCTACCACTCACCACAAATCATTACCATATTTGCTTAAAGTTGAGTTAATTAATCTGTGATTTCCAAAAGGTGATATCCTAAACAGGCAAAATTAGCATGAATAAATGATGAGACTATCAATGCCACTTCAAAAGGTTTTTTTCCTCGCCCCTGCCAAAGGTGCACCATTTAATGCCTTTGCATGGAAAGCTGAGTCTTTTCAATGAGCGCTAAAGCTTTTCTTCCCATGTCAGAATCTTATACTTATAGATCCAATGCCAGGTACTTAGTGAATAATTGATAGTCTGAGCACGTTTACTTGCGCCAGACATGCTCATTGTTTTTAATGATCGTTGCAGCTGAGATGGAATTGAAAGGAGGCTCAGAGGTGTTGAAGAAATAAGTTCTGAAAGTGCTGTACAACTAATGCTTTAGTAAAAAAAGAAGAAATGATAGTGAGCAAAACATTTTGTGTACTAACATTAAATCTCAAAAGTCTTAGCACTAACAAAGACTGAGAACAGAAGGTCTTTTGTTTCCCAATATACATTTTGAGCAAAACAGTATTTGTCTTTTTTTTTTCAAGAAAGGATTTGTCATTTGAAAGGACCAGTAAAGGTACAGGTGTTAATCCGCTTAATTTTTGGAAGACTATCTTTACAGGTGAACATAGCTTTCCCAGTTAGATTGCTATATTCCTAGCCAATATGGCCCATACAACAGGAAAGAATCAAGTTGGTGATGAGAAAAGTTGGAAAAGAGCAAATACTTTTGTAAATAATGATGCAAAATTAACCCTGTTTGTGAGAAAATTGTTTGATTATCTTGGGGAATGCTTGCAACCTTCCTACCAAACAGAAAGACTGTCAGATTCAAAGCTTTTTAGTATGAATTTGTTATAATTCCTAAAGTTTCTAAACCTTTCTTAAAGAGGCATGTTAAAGAATGCTGCATTAGATTTCAAAGAACACATTTCCCATTCTATTCTGGGTGATGTTTTAGATCTTTAATAGAGTTACCCATATCTACCTCAATATTAGAAAAGTACTGAAGAATTACACAGTCCAAATATGTCTTCTTATTTCTTTCAACTAACCAATCTCCTTATATAGCCTTATTTGTACAAGAATTGGGGTGGGGACCCACAAGGCTCAATTATATTTCTTTCCAGAGTAATTTTTGGACCTGACTCTTAAGGTTACTGAGAGGTTATTAGCTGTTTTCCTCATAGTACCTCAGAGTTGACATGACATGATATAAAATATTTGTATACAATCTCCTTTTAAATTATGATACATGGATGAGGAAGAATGTAATAAACTCCACTGGACTCTCAGTTTCTGCTCGAAGAGCAGATGATGGACATGGCCAGGAAATCTTCCACAGTACACAGATATATCACACCTGCCAAATTTGCCTATTTCTGCATCAGGAGATTCTGCTCAGTCACTCGTGCCTTGAATTCTGTTTGGATTATTGAAACACACTCTCCATTTGGCTGCCTTTAAAATATTCCAGAATTTGGTCAAGAATTCAACAGTACATATAATTATGGCACAGTTCAGTACACTCGTGCTTCATAGGTGCACTGGATACCCAGTAGGCTTACAAATCAGTTAAATTCTGGTTATGAACTATAAAGCCCTACATGGCACAGGGATGGGTTATCTGCAAGATGGTTTCTCTCCGGTTGTCTCTGCTCATCACATGTAGAGTAAGGAAGGTGACTATGACAGACATATGCAAAATATTACTTAAGGAATGACACTGAAACATTTTATAAGTCCCGAGCATAAGGTAATATTCAGAAGAAGCTTGGACAGACATCTCCTAAATTCAGAAAATATAGCACAATGATATTTACAACTATTATTATTGCCAACCTCAATTAAAGCAGTTTTAGTCTTTCTAAAAAGCTGTTTTCCTGCCCTGGTTTATTTAGTGGGCCTGATACCATGAGATTTGATATAAATCCTGGTGGGATCCAAAAACTGTGCCTTCTCTGTTGCAATACTGATCTAATTGAACAACATTCTTCAACCCCCCCACCCCCATCCCCATGTTTGAATGGTCCCAACCAGTAGTGGGATCCTACCTTAGTCACTTTGGTGGATGTTTGGTGGATGATCACATGTGTATGCGCCCCTACCACACGTGCACCAAACAAGCCAATCCCCGAAGAGGATGACTCTCTCACATTCCCATGTGCTTTTTGGTCTTTTATCCTCTCAGCTGATCAGCTTTTTTCCCATCTTTTCAGCTGATGGAGGCTTTTTTTTTTTAACTACCTGTTCTGTATGGAACTTGGTAGGTTCCAAGTTCCCCCTTCTGATTGGCCGAAAAGGCCACTCGTGGATTGGTTATTTAAGAACTAATCCGGGAAGCCCGCCAAACAACGGGAACAGTCAAAACAGTGTCATTGGCCACAAGCCGCAGGAAAGCCGCTATAAAAAGGGCTGCCGCAGCTTGGGCTCTTATTCCGTATTCTATTGCCTTGCGAGTTAAATAAAACAATTCTTTGGAACCCGGTCTCACACACTTCTTTCCAGACGGAACACTGCCGGTTTGCTCAAACTGAGCCAAATTGGTAGCATATCAGCACTGGTCCCTTGCTGACCTTAATTCTTTTTGCTTGTTTTGCTTTCAGTCACTGGGCAAGAGATGAATCCATTCAGAATGAGAGATTTCTGAATGGATTATATGATTCAGAACAGTCTTAATCAATTAGATCTCATTTTAACCTACTTTTATATTTATAATATGCTTTTGTATCTATATACAGAATAACAGAGTTGGAAGAGATCTTGGAGGTCTTCTAGTCCAACCACCTGCTCAAGCTGGAAGCTCAATCTCTTCTTTAAAATCTCCACTGTTGGAGAATCCACAATATCTACTGATTAATTATTATGTCAGGTGTTCTATATGTAAATGGTTGACTCCTAGACTACACTTCTGATTGGCCCAGTAAAGTAAGAAGTGGATTGGTT
>BHFT01058601.1:0-11825 GCA_004320025.1 Laticauda laticaudata
ATGCTGTTGTTGGAGACGGCGCTGGTGCGTTTGTGTGTGAGAAATAAATTCACCCCTGAAAAGACATCCTAGCCATTTTTGGGGGGCTCAAAAAAATAAGGCCTGGCCTTATTTTGTGAGAAACACGGTAGCTTGATACCATGCTTTGCTACGAAACTATGTGGTTGAGCTTAGGTTTGGGGGAGGAAAATAAGGGGAAAAGAATCTGCTTCTGCCTACCAGCATCCATTGGTATTCATGTGGCTAGCGTCTTGTAAGTGTGTGAGACAGTTGAGGGCTGTTTGGAAACTGAAGCAGTATTTGCTGTGTGAGCAAGGAGCCTGGGCATGGCTTAACTCAACTGTTTTGTAAGGTGCTTGGTGCTGTGAAACTAAAACTGAAACTAAAATTCCTCCTCTGGTTGTGTTTTGCATTTGAAACAGATTTGTTTTCAGATGGGGGCTGGGAGTAGAACTCCTTAGCATCAGAGTGTGTTAATAACAGTATACGAAATACTAATGCTGTGATGGTCATTTCAAAAAATCCTTTCTTAGTGAGCACCTAGAAGCCAAGTGGGACATACGTGCCAAATTTCAAGTTTGTAGGCTTTAGGGTTCTGGAGATTTAGTGATGCTGTGTGTGTGGTATTTCACTTTTATATACTGTTTATAGAAGATTGATAGGGTTTCATTCTCTAAAGGGTTTCATTCTCTAAAGATCCATGGAACTTCCTTTGAATAACTTACTAGAAACAAGCAGGACCTACAAGGGAAACTTTCAGAGTTACTGACAGTTTAAATGGTGGCACACACAAGAGGGTTTCTCCAGTGCAGTCCTGTTGTGTGCCTTTTATCTATACCAGCTATGAAGGGAAGAGGAACTGCTATCTGCCAGTGGATGTGAAGACCTTAATGGACGCCAACTTCAGTGGAATGTAAGAAAATTATATTCTAACTGTTACGCTGAGCTGCTTCTACAACTTTGCTTACACAGAAAACAAAGCAGTTACTTCTCAAGGCAAGCTTCAAGGCATAATTGTATACTGCTTACTGTGCAGAACAAGGGTCTGTAGCAGCTGAGTTAGCAGCAGGAATTATTTTAGTGCCTCATTCAATTTGGCTGTGTTTTATGGAACAAAAAGAGGGCTAAAACCACAGCTGGGAGGAGCAAATAGTGGCTGATCTTTGATCCTAGGAATTGCACATGCCTCAAGTTATCTGGCAGCTTATAGTTGCTGAATGACAACCTGTGTTCTTCTCAAGGCTTTATCTAAGGAAGAAACAGTGTTAATTCTGAAGGATTGCTGGAGTAACCAGAGACAGAGCAAGGTGAGTAAGGAACAATGTCTTTGTCTCCTGCCCATTACAATGGGAAATAAAAGCAGAAAAAGTATTATGAAAGTGATGGAAAAACTAGACAACACAGATGTTTGTGAATGAATGGAGAGAGCTGAATGTAATTACTGTGTGGCAGAACAGAGAAAGCATTCTTACTGTCTTCCCATTGTAAATAATATTTGGCCCTGGAAAGTTCCTGTTTGCTTTTTTTCCCCCTAGGGATAGAAAGTTGTGTGTAGATTTCCAAACCTAGGATCCTGTAGGATGTTGTACCATCTCCCCCAACCCACAGATACTCAGAGGTCACTAAACATCTCTTTCTTGGGCAAAATCAGAAGAGGTGCACAAATGTTTAAACAAATGTAGGATCATCAGCTGAAAATGAAATGAAGTGAGCAGTGGCTCCTGAAAGCTCATGCATTTCTATNAAATCAGAAGAGGTGCACAAATGTTTAAACAAATGTAGGATCATCAGCTGAAGATGAAATGAAGTGAGCAGTGGCTCCTGAAAGCTCATGCATTTCTATGAAATATGTTAGCCTGGAAAGGTGCTTCCAGACTCCTTTAATTTTTGAATACTATTGGTTAAGATCTACAATTTTATTATTTATTTAGCATAGGATGAGAACATGACAAAGTAAACATATATACAGAGGCTGTCAATATAGACAAAACTTCTATGGGGGTATTTCTATGTAGGCATTTCTAAAATACCTGAAGGCCAGAAAATGTGCTAGGAAAAAAGAGACAGACTTAATGAAATTGTCTTGAGAAACAGCATTTTCATTGTCTTTTGCTAAGGAACACATAATGTTTATTGGGTTGAGACAGAGCCTTTTGGGTAAAAGATCAAAAGACTCTAGGAGTAGAGTTTTTGAATGCTGACATTCAACATGTGGATTGTGCTCTGTGTGTAGTTATTGCCAGTATCTCTCATGTGGATAAATAAAACAGTATAGATATGTTCTTAAAGATCAATCTTAAAGATCTGCTATAAGCATACCTGGAAGTTAAAAATAACTCCATAAACTCATGCTCTAATAATATCGATATCATTTACTCAGGAAGTTGATAAAGGCAACTGCGCGATGATCCCACTGTTTTCTTGGCAGATTTTTTCATATTTCATGTTCAGATGTTGACATTTTAAAGCAAGAGCCAAGCTCCAGCAAACTATTGTTTACCATCTGAAATTGCGAAGCCCAAGCTGTGCCCCATTCCCTCTGCAGCCCATGACTGCATTTTGCATTTTTTTTTCAAATAAGGTTAATGCTTAGCTACATATTGATTTAGCTAGCAGTAACAACAATAATTAAAATGTCTCTAATTCCTTTTCCTTAAAAGAAAAAAGTCAGCCTGAAGAGATTTTTGCACTGGGTGCTATTCTGGGTTCGTTTTTCCTTGAGTGACAAACTCAAGTGCCTTTCTCATCTTTGAACAGACTAGAAAAGAATCTGGTGGTGGTAGAACAAAAGAAATCTTCATCTTAAGGATTATTGTATTTACTTGTGTTTTCAATTCATTTGTTGCATTTTCTAAGCTGCAGCAAGCCCAAATGACTCCTGGCAGTTCATATAAATAAAATCAGACAGGTAAAACAAATAAAAGAAAACAAAACATCAGTTATTAAAAAAGCAAAACAGTAAGATAAAGATGATCTTATCATCAGTATTAATAAGGGCACTGTTGATGGAATGGCTAAGCTATTATATAATCCTATTGGTAATATACAATATGTATTTCAAGCAAGCAAGCAAACAAGGACAAAAATGAAACAATGCCTTTATTTAAATCTGAATTTATGAAAAGCTGTAGTTATTCTCTGACAAAAAGGGTATTTTAGATCTAAAAAAGGTGCAAAAAGCAATAATTAAAATAGGGTTGAAGCATTTTTCTATGACAAAAAAGATGAAAATTCTCTGGGCTTTCAAAATGCAAACTATAAAGTAATTTAGGCATAGGAAGTTTTATATAATCATGGATGACGAGACAGAAGATAGAAGACAGAAACATTTCTTCTTTGTA
This sequence comes from Laticauda laticaudata, assembly GCA_004320025.1. Taxonomy (NCBI): domain Eukaryota; kingdom Metazoa; phylum Chordata; class Lepidosauria; order Squamata; family Elapidae; genus Laticauda; species Laticauda laticaudata. The sequence continues at coordinate 3,342 of BHFT01058601.1, forward strand.
AATTTGAAATTGAGTTTCTGTACACTTCCCTCCCCCACCCCCAACAAATTTCTTATAATGATGACACTTTACATTGGCAAGCATGTTGAAAGCTTCTGGAGGATAAACCCACACATGAGCAAAGTGGACATGCAGGAAACTCTCAGATTTATACATGGTCATTAAAATGCAGAGAAGAGAGAGTGGCTGGGAATTTAGAATTCAAGACCAATGATATTCCATTTTTATGGATGGGATCATGCTATCTTGGACAGAAATGTCATTAAGTTTGGAGTGCCCCTGGACTCACACCTTCTCTTTGGTGAGCAGACTAGGCGGCCTTTGCACAAGGTGTGCAAAGTTACTGTTCCTTCTTGTGTACTAGTCATGACTACTGCTAAATCAGGAGTTACTGTTTGTGGTATCTCATGTTCCTCTTAAACCTTTCCAGTGGACAATGAGAGTGTGCCTTTTCTGTTACTGCCTCTCTCTTTTGAAACAGTGGGCCAGATTAGGTTAACACCAGTAGTGTGAAAGACCATGGAGGTTCTCAGTCATCTAGGTCCTGGTTTTCCAGGAAAAACAAAGATCAGATGCCTTTGGAAAAAGCACCTTTTTTACAACCAGTAGTGTGAGCATTCAAGAAAACAACCAGGATCTGGGAGTTCCAGAAGGCCTGGAGCAATAAGTAACTATTGCTGCTAAAATTATTTCCTTGAGACTGTCATGGCTAAGAACCATTGTTATGGGGTGATCTGTCTGTCTGTCTGTCTGTCTGTCTGTCTGTCTGTCTGTCTGTCTATCTATCTATCTATCTATCTATCTATCTATCTATCTATCTATCTATCTATCTATCTAATCTATCTATCCATCCCTTCTTTCTTTCTTTCTCCTTCCTTCCTTCTTTCCTCTTCCTTCCTTCCTTTTTTCTTTCCTTCCTCTCTTTTTCTTTTATTTATTTATTTTTCAGAAGAAATATATTTGTAAGATTATCTCGGAAACTGACTGGTATATAAATCTCAATAACAGATAAACAATTAAAAATAATTAATAATCCACATAACTTTCAAAGATACACTGTGAGTTATCTGTCCATATATTCTGAATGTGCAAAAGAAGCTACAGTTAGTCCTTACTGTTTAAAAACAAGATAGTTTACTCAGGAGCTTCTAGACACAGTAGCTAATTGGANCCATATATTCTGAATGTGCAAAAGAAGCTACAGTTAGTCCTTATTGTTTAAAAACAAGATAGTTTACTCAGGAGCTTCTAGACACAGTAGCTAATTGGAGTTCCAAGAAGCTCTGAGTTTGAGGGATGGGTATTTCTACATACCAAATGATAAAAGAAAGAAAAATATTGGAACTAATATGCTTGTTTCTAAGCTTCTGAGAGGCATCAACAATGGAAAAAGATGATAGGTGCTAAAATTGTTCTGTTCTTCTGTACAAGTTCTACTTATCTAACACTCTTTCCTAGCAACCTAAACTTGGATATACTTCATATAAAAAGTAAGATTGATCCAATCATGCTCAACTATGGCTTTTCTTAATCAAAATAAATTTCAGGGAGAGGAAAATTCTGTACAATAATTTCAATATAAATTCACAAAATAAATTGTGTTTACAACATAATTCATTTAGTTTTGGCTTACCACAGTATCTTAATCCATCCAAAATTGGTATGGATTTGAGTAGATGGACCGAGTGTTTTTAAGGTTTATTGGATTGTGGAGAAGAATTTTGATATTTGATTTTGAACCATGTTAATCCTACTGTAGTACTTGAATTACAGTTTTGAGTATTTCTTGCCACATAATGAAGAAAATCATATAGCTGCTTTTCAGGCAATATGGTCATAGAAGACTGTGGCCACAATAAGGGACTTGGGCACGGCTATCTGCAGGAGAGAAGGGGGCAAGGAGAACCAGTGATATGTCTGTCTTTGCACTAATTATGCAATTATTACCACTAATTGTGCGATGTTCTTGTGATAGACTTGATGTTATTGTAGCATCTATCAGATTCTAATGATCTCTTTAGACCTGTAGCCAAATGTTGCTCACCCTTGATGTAGCATTAGATGTGAACAAGATTATTATGACTTTCATAGAAACAAATAAACTGGGTCATCTTTGGTTTAGAGCAGAAAACTGAGCTGCATATAATTAGAAAAACATTCCCCCTCCATGAAAAAGCAGAAGAGCGTTGTTTATCAACAGAAGGTGATCTTAGTCAAATAGCTGCAATAATAGTCCTTTTCTTTTATGCACAATTTCAGTTTGAGCTTCTGGGACAGTTAAGAAAAGAAATAACGTGATGTCTGAAGTTCAAATTAGGTGTGGCTAGTCATTATATAGTAATGGAACTATGGCCTGATTGGGATTTGCTTTATAACTGGGCGGTGCTGAATTTCAAAATTTGATATAATTATTATTATTTTATTATTATTATTATTATTATATTATTATTATTATTATTATTATTATTATCATTATTTCTGTTTATATTTCTGATTACAGTTTTAAATGTCAATTGACTGAGTTTAATGAAAAAAGAGATAATGTGAATGAATAAATGTTTATATTTATGAATAAAAGAGATAATAACAAAAATAACAACAACAATAAAAACAGAGTTAATGGAAAGAGAGGTTAATCTACTATAATAAAATAGAGAGTTAATTTACAGATATAATAGAACTACATCTACAGGGAAAGTAAGCAGTGGAGTACCCTAGGTATCATTAGTCCTAGTATTTGTCAACATCTTGCACGAACCGATTTAGATGAGAAAATTGAAGGGGAAGTCATTAAATTTGTACATGACACTAAACTGGCAGGGATAGTCAAAACCCATAAGATAGCCCATGATCCAGATGGATCTCAACAGACTTGAATGCTGGGCCCTATGTAACATATGAAATCAATGTAGAAAAAAAAAAAGGAAAGTTTTGCACTTCGGCAAGAAAAATCAACTGTATAGGTACCTGGATCAATAGCAGCACTGTGAGAGGGATCTTGGAGCCCTAGTGGACAATCACTTAAATATGAGCCAGCAGTGTGCTTGCAAGCAGCCAAAAAAGCCAATGCAATCCTTGGCTGCATTAACAGAGGAATATAATAATAATAATAATAATAATAATATAATAATAATAATAATAATAATAATAATAATAATAATAATAAATAAATAATAAATAATATTAGAACAATGCAGTCCTTCAATAACCTCCTGACAGTATGGCCCTCCTGGTTGGGCAAGCAATTCGGAGATCAAGGGAGCTGCAATCCAATGTGCCCTTCATGGGCAACAGATAGATTAACAGAATGTGAAAGGATCTTGTAGATGGGGTGAAGGAGGGTCTTACATGAACTCTCCCTGCCCCTTGTGGCCTCTCCGTCTCCTGTTACAGGAAGAACTACGGGTGCTTGTCATCCTCCGGACTGAAAAGAAGATTTCTCAGCTGAGCCAGCTTCTCCTACCCACACCCTTCCGGGACAGGATTTGGGGAACGTCCGGGGAAGGGCCCTTGTCCCTGCCCAAGAGGGAGGGAAGAAAACGGCCTCCACCTGCAGCAGTGCCGAAGTCTGAGGGCCCGAGGAAGGCTCACTCCCGCTTGCCGTCCGCCCCAAAGACGCGGCGCCTTCTCCGACTGGTTGGTTGAAAACTGCTCCGTGCCTCGTCCTCTCTTCGCGCTCGCAGGCGATCATGTCTCCCCTCGTGGCTCGGACGCTCCTGGCCGCCGTCTCCGCTCTGGCCCTTGGCCTCTTCGTTTCTACCGGCGCCCAAGAAGATCGGCGGTCCCCGTCGGTCGGCGGCCCCTTCGCTCAGGACCTCTTCGCCGTCTTCGGAGGGAACCGGAGCCTCTCGAGCGAACAGGTGGGCCAGATGCTGCAGCATCTGGGCGCCCGGGAGAAACAGAGCAAGTTCTTGGTCCCGGGATCGCTGGCGCATCTGCGTTACAACCAGGTACGGAGACATCCCGCCCTTTGCCCCGCATCATCCCTAGCGCTTAGAAACTCCACCCAGCCTTCTCGGTTTCTCCTTCCAAGTTTCTTGGAACTACTTCTACTTCTATTACTGTTACCATTCCACTGCTACTTCGACTTCCAAGGTGAAGAGGGAAGGAGGAGCCCGAAGTCTCGCTTTGGTTTTCCTTAGGAATGTGTTTTTATTTTTATTGTATTTTTAAGATTTTTAGTCGGTGCTGAAAAGGTCAAAGGCTAACAGATAAGACGGAAAGTAGACTTTTCATAGCTCTCTCCATTTACAGTATTTTATTCCTTCTTCCCTCCACTCCGGGCTCGGGAAGAAGAACTGGCAAAATTTGATCCACTGACAGCTCCTTTTATTGCAACTCTAACTTTAAAACTCATTTTATTGTAACTCTAGCTTTAGTGGTTATTGTCAGTAGCAGAACGTTCTAACATAGAACTAGAAGGACTTTTGATGGTGGAAATCTTAGTAGCAACTATAACAAGGATGCATTGTTGGGGAACGCTGGACTGTAAGCTGTTAACAACCAACAAACCATATTGTTAACAACAATAACCATGGCTTGGTTGGGGCAGGAATTATGTCTGAATATATGTGTGCCTTCCGTTAGATTGCAAGTCTGAGAATTTTCGCAGCCAGTGTTGGCAATCATGGAAACTAGAGAATGTTAGATTTAGGAAGACAAATTTATATCTTCAATGTTAAATATTGTACATACAATAACTGAACATGCTTTAATATAGGCAACTTCTAATGTTATCTGTTAGAATATAGTGTGCAGCTAATCTTCTTTTCCTGGATTTGAAAGAAAAAGTATAGCTTTTTAAATGAAGTGATTTTTCAGAATAAAAGCAAAGTTTAGAACCAGTGTGAACAGCCACATGAAGAGACATCCAGTTATGGACAGTGGTGACATTCTCTTTCTTCAATAAATAAGATATGAAAAGGAATCACACACAAATTGTAGCTCACTGTGGAATTAGCATTATTATGATATGGAATACATATAAAGATGGTTTAGTGCCGTAGAACATGCTTTACACATACACAGAATTAATATCTGTGATATTAAGAACTAATATCTCACTCAAATGATTGAGGAAGTGAGACTAAAACTAATAATGTTATCTACTGCAGGTAATGAGACATTTGCAAGAAAACAACCAAACTCAGAGAGAGCACCAAGCACTCCTCATTTTAATCCTGAACTACAAATGTTCTCCTTTATTGATTGGGCAAGTATGTTGCAGAATAATTTCACACATTTAAAAAGTGTGTGTGTACCTGTCAGATGAAATAAATCCAGTTATGTGCTCATCATAATTACATCAGTGTAGGCTTAAGTCCGACTGTTGTCATATGACTATAATTATATAATAATTATATACAATAAATATAAATCATTCCATCAGAGTAGGCTTGAGTCTTACTGTGTTTCCTTTAAATAATAAGGAAAGATTGACTCTGTCATCTCTTTGCTCTTTCTTCTCTGTGTTTGTGCTCCACACTGAATTGTGTGTTTCTCTACCTCTGCACTTAAAATGTAAACCAATCTTCTCATCTTGGGGACCTCTAGGCACAACACATACATATCACTCATATATTCCTCACCAAATTTTGCTCTTCTTCTTTAATCTGCAATATGAATGATGGGAGTTGAAGTCCCAAAATTCTGGAAGAAATTAAATGTATATGTCTGGTCATTATTTACATATTAGGCCATACTGTAGTGTTCAAGCTAGTAGTATTGTCCTTATGCATTGAGGTTTCACAGCATTTTGTATCCAGCATAACCCCTTCACTCCCAAAAGAGGTGTTAACAGGCAAGAAAAGTAGGGAGGAAAAAAAAAGTCAGAAAATACCTGTTGTGAAATGTTTCTCTGTAGAAATAATTAAGGCCGACATACATTTTGGAAGTAAACACCAGGCATGCAAAAATCCACCCAAACTGCTATTGGTTGAGGAGGTGCATCCAAAAATTAAACAATAACAGCAGGAATGGACTTAATACAAGATAGTTTTCACCACATGGGACTGAAAGCTATTTCAGCTTTTTTGGTCTGTCTCTTTGTGATAGGCTCAATCTGGTAATATAATGGAGAGGTGAGCTATATGGGTAAAATGCATTGTATTACAAAGAATAAAACGTTGAACTTTTTCATGTGGTACTTCTATTGGTTGTTATTTTCATTAGACCATCCAAAAGTAATATGTACAACTTTCAACCTGGGTTTCCATGATTATGTTATAGATGCTATTTATATATGTTGTTCTCTTCAGTGTTTCCCTTCAATATAAATTATCAGTGCAACTCATAACAATAAAAAAAAACAGAATACTTATCACAACTGAAATAATGCAAACAATGAAAGAGTAAAAGGGCAGTGGCTTATTGCTTCGTACATATAATATAAATTCTAGCAAATATCATAAATTCATAAATCTGTCTTATTTGATCTGTCCCTTACATTAAATAGTGATTTAAATTTTTTTATTGTAGTTAAGGACATGGCAATAGCTGCTTTGTCAGCATGGTTTTTAAATACTGTATAGCAAATGACAAAGATAGTTGGTGAATATGTACATTGGAACATACGTCAGTAGAGTTACTGTATAAGCCACATGATTCTTGAAAATAACTTTTTTATACTTCCCTTTATATGAAGAAGTTAATATGACATTATTGTTATTTTTGTATTATTTATGTACCGCTGTTTGATAGAATATGGAATGTGAACCAGTTTTATTTGTTTTAATTATTGGTTTTTTTGTAGAATATCACAATAACATACAAAGGTGCAATTTACAGACATAAATATATTTAATGACAATAAAAGTGTTATATAATTAAGTACAGTGGGTCATTAGAATAGCGGTCAATGAAAACCGATAGGTAGTCCTCAAGGAATGACCATAATTGACCCTGAAATTAAGGTTGTCAGTTGTGCCAGTCCTAAGTTAAGTGGATCATTATGTAACTATGCCTGATCTTACAACCTTTTTTGTGGTGGTTAAACAAATACAGCACTTGTAAAGCAAACGTGGAGGTTATAATGCAATCACCATAGTTGTTAAGTGAAACTGTTCTCTGCAATAGGCATTTTTTTTGCCAGAAACTGGAAGAAAATGTGGGTTTCTGGCAAAAATGTTGTAAATTGAAGTCACGTAACAGTTTAACATGAACAGTGTTAAACGTAGGCTGGTTCTTGAGTGCCTAAAATGAAACCACATAACTGCAGAGAACGGTGCAGCCATCAGAATTTTGAATCTGGGTTATAAGCGGTTTTTTGGGGGTCTATCATAACTTTGAATAGTCACTAAGTGACTGGTTGTAAGTTGAGGACTACTATATTGAGTTAAATGTAATGGTATTTCTCTGCCAATGACATACATATTTATTGACAAAATAATTTGTCAATTATTTGCCTTCAGAAGTTGTGGGTGCTTCATCACTGGAGATTTTTAAGAAGAAACTGGACAGCCACATGTCTCAAATGGTATAGGGCAGGGGTGTCAAACTCAAAGCCTGTGGGCTACATCCGGCCCATGGGGTGCTTAGATATGGCCCATGAGGCTTCCCTGGAAACAGTGAAAGACTAGCCCGTGGTGCCTCTGCCAGCAAAAATGGACCGTGTGAGGACAGCGTGTTTTTGCTGGCAGAACACTATAGGAAGATCCTTCAGGTGCCCGTGACACAAATGATGTTGAATTGTCCATGCCAACCTTGACCATGTCTGCCCGGTGCCTGAGGTCAAACAGAATCCTGATAAGGCCCTCAATGAAATCGAGTTTGATACCCCAGTATAACGTCTCCCGCTTGGGGTTGGACTAGATGACTTCCAAAATTCCTTCCAGCTCTATTCTGATGAATAATTATTTCATCAGATCCAAAAACATAGAAGGGATTCAGGTAGTGCAGGAGGAGAGTGGAAACTGCATGCTTAGAAGACATAAGAGTCAATACAGAATTTATAGATATTGATCAATAATTAATTCTAGACCAGGAAGAGTATTGCAGAGTTTTGGTTCAGCTTACTTTGAGTCAATTTGAGAAGAATTGTATCTGAACAATTTACTTGGAAAATCACTCTACTGTATTCCTATCTCAATTTACTTTTTTATTGTGATTACTGACTGCAGGTGCCATTGTGGCCAAAGGTCAGGCAATTATCTTGTACAATAACCGTATTGACAGGGCACAACCATTTAAATATATATTGCTTTGGCAGCTAGTCATGTCCCAACTACTACCTTTGGAGTAATGACAGAAAGAATTTATCCGTCATTCCAAGCTTTAACAAAGGGGGAATTTGTTTCCATTTTTTAAATATATGTAATTTATTGAAAGTTTTAACAAAAATAAGAGTTAATGCAAACTAAAATAGAATGACAAAAAAGAAAAAGGGAGAAATAAAAGAAAAACCTAAAAGTGCAAAAAGAAAATAAGTAGAAGAAATACTGCTAACCTAGCTTCCTAATGGATAGCAGCCGTCCTTTCACACGAAGC